>JAGFBZ010002901.1:0-30455 GCA_018398805.1 Hirundichthys speculiger
GTAATTTGAGGTAACAGCAGAAAAATTTAACGGAGTTCAAAATTGGCAGTTGTTCAAAAACCTTGTTTGTTGAATCATCCGTCGGGAGAACTTTAAATGAAAATGTCCATGTTAAAGTTCAGTACTTACCAATGTGTATCATTCATTCTTTCCATTTTCATTCCATCCATCAATCACCATTATCTATACCCGTTATCCTTGAAGGGTCACGGGATCTGCTGGGTCTATCCCAGCCGTCTACGGGCGAAAGGAGGGGTCACCTGGACAGGTCTCCAGTCCACGCGGGGCCACATACAGACAAACAACCACTCAAACTCACACTCACACTCACTCCTAAGGCAATTTTAGAACACCAATTAACCTGACATCAGGTCTTTGGACTGTGGGAGGAAGCCGGAGTACCGGAGGAAATACATGCAAACTTCACACAGAAGACCTGCTGATGTCGAACCAGGAACCTTCTAGTGGAGGCAAAGTGTGAACTAAGCCACATTTTCAATTCATCAAAAAAAAAAAGATAAAAAAAGGCTTTATACGTTTTTTTTTTAATCAACACTAAAAACGAAAAAGCCAGTTTTTTTTTTTATATTCAATTTTAGCTTATCAAAATACAAAATTAAAAAATGGGCCAAGAATGAATTTGTTTTATAATGGAGGATGGACTTTCTATATTCTCATACACATCGTGCCTAGATGGAGCCGCATGCAGTAACAGCTAGAGAACAGCAGGACAGTGAACAATGGGAATCCGAGGGAACATGGAGGAATGACGAGAAATTTTGTGCGTCCAGAATTGTTCCAGACAGAATTGTTAATTGCTACCTGAGTGCTACACGAAGTGTGAAGTCACAGATTTTTACGGTCTCCATGTCGTTTAGCTTTTCGCAGTTTACATGCTTACTGCCAATTGCTTCCGGTTCCGCAGCAGCCAGTAAGACTTTTCAAAACCAACATGCTTAACGCGAGATAAAATAAAGTCAGCGTTAATAAATTAATGCGTTTATGCGATAAAACACGTAAATTGCTCAGCCCTAATTTAAAGTAAAAAACTGTAAATCACAACAGTAAGAACGGTAAGTGTGAAGGAAAAAGGAGTTTTTTTTTTATATTAATTACTGAAAGATTTTTATGAAAGGGTGTGGAAAAGAAAAACTAAATAAATAAAGAAATAAATAAATCTATCATGAAATACATATCTTAAATCTCCCATTAATTAATTAAATGTATAGAATTTTCATTAAAACATCATAAATAATACATTTACCATTAAATAAACAATATATCATTAAATTATTAAATACATCATAAATAATTAAATATGTCATGAAAATGAAATATGCAATTAATAAATAAATGTCCCTTAAATATAATTAAATCTACCTTTTTAAATAAAGAATTTTAATACTAAAGTATCCCTTTAAAGAAAAACGTCTATTTAAAATATATTTAATTATTTCACAGTGTATTTATTTATTTCATGACTCCCGTTTTCATGCTGTTGTCATTAAATGTTTAAAACGTCAAACCCAGCCATCAAACTCAGTGGGCGGGACTAACGTTGATCCTGTGAAATCCACTGTTTTGGTCTGTTGTCTGTTTTGTGTTGTGGTCAAACATGGCGGCTCCGTTCATGCAGGACCTGAATGAGCTCTGTGCTGAACTCATGAGAGACATTTTAGACCAAGCTAGGGACATAGAGGCTGGAGTTGCTCAACCACAGTTTGTAGTGGATAAAATGGAACAGTTTATCGAAATAATTGGAGTTATTTCGGCACTCTCAAACCAAGACATCGACCGCAGAGTGATTACAAATTTACGAGAAGTACTTCAGCGGTTCTCCACCACACAGCCTGAAACACCTGGACCCGGTCGACCAGCTTTCGACATACCGAAGCATGTTCTGGAGCATCATGTACTCTGTGGATTAACAGCTGGTGAAATTGCAGAATATTTTGGTGTTTCGAAGAGGACCATCAGGAGACGCATGAGAGAAAGTGGTCTAAGGTATTTATGGTTAAATACTCCCTCCACACAGTTTTCACAGTACTGATTTCACTGCTCCTATAACCACCTAGAATTTACCTGTACTCCAAATTGTCTCACTATGCAGAAAGACAGATCGTTATTCAACTATGGCTGATGAGGAATTGGACCGCATAGTACTCGACATTCACAGAACTCATCCAAACACGGCCTACAAGCTCATGCATGGACTTCTGAATGCAAGAGGTGTACGTGTACAAAGTAAGAACCATATTTCACCAAATAATTGCTGCCCCCCCCAATAGCCACCTGGTTCTTTTAAACACTTGGGGTTCAAGTTGATTTTGCGTATTAAAGCTTGTGCAATTAATTGGTGAAATACAGTATATAATTAACATGCTAAAGGTCACTGACTAGAGATAATACAGATATTAATAATTTTGTTAGTAAAAGAACCTAGTCTAGTTAAAAACTGTCACATTTTAGACAACTTGTGAAAATATTATGAGTGAAATACTCATATTCAATATAATTGTTAGCATGAAAGTATGTTTTCGTCCAACATTTCCTTCCCTTACATTTTTTTCTTTTAATTCCATCTTCAGTGTTGGACATTTTTATAAGTTGTCAAACTTTAAACTGTTACAGGGTTGAATGTACAGCACTGCGATGTTTACTTACGTGTGACCTTAAACAACATATTTGGCACTGCACTTTTAAATAGATTGCCAGTGTTCTTAAGATGAAACTAAAATCCATTCTTTTATTTTTTTGTGCTTGGATGGATTGTACAAGGCTTTGTAAATGATGTGGCCCATGTGTTCAAACTTTCTTTTCTTTCAGTTTCACGACTTAGAGAATCTTTACGAAGAGTAGACGCAGAGGGAGTGTACATGAGACGACTAAGGTGCATGTAAAATACGATGACAGTATTCCGTTCCTGGACCCCAACGCTTTATGGCATATTGATGGTAACCACAAGCTCATAAAGTAAGCTACCTTAACACTAATAGCACATTTAGACAAATCTCACTAGAACCCTTTATAGTACATTTGCATTGTGTTTAAACTCATCTGACAGGTGGCGATTTGTTGTCCACGGTGGGGTTGATGGATTCAGCCGATTAATAGTCTACCTGACTGTTGCTGGCAATAACAGGGCTAGAGAACTGTGTTACAGTGTTTCATGTCTGCTGTTGAACATTATGGACTACCATCAAGAGTACGTCTGATAAGGGTGGAGAAATGTGAAGGTGGCAGAATTCATGATCAGGAACAGAGGAACTGAGAGGAACTCTCACATCACTGGCAGAAGTGTTCATAATCAGCGGTACGTTCTGTTTTTAACTAGTTTACAAATCTTAAGATATGAGTTAATACTGTCAATTCTGTCTTCTATTCTCTTTATCACAGAATGAGAGGATGTGGAGAGATGTCTATGAGCATGTCTTAGACCTCTTCTATCAGATTTTCACTTCATTGGAAGATCAGGGAAACACTTGATCCAGGACAACGAACTCCATCTCTATGCGCTACACCACACCTTTCTTCCACAAATACAGAGAAATCTCGATCTTTTAGAGATGGTTGGAAACGTTATGGTCTTAGAACAGAAAGGAATCAGTCACCATTGCAACTGTGGACAAGATACAGAGACCAAGGCGCCTGAAGGATCCTGCAGAGGTTTTAAGATCTAATCCTTGTAGCATTTATAGTTAAAAGTGTCTCATATACACACACTGCTTTTCAGCAAAATAAGTAATCAAGGTTCTCTAATGTAGGTTCCTGAAGACTATGGCATTGACTGGAACGGACCTCACACCCATCATGGAGAGACTGTATCAGTCCCAGATATTCAGCTGACCCTTGAGCTGTCAGATGAAGATATTGCCACTCTGCCTGTTCCAGGAGTTTCTTTAGCTGCAGCAATTAATTCATACTTGGAGACTGTGCAAGTTCTGTCAAGAATCACAATAGACTGATATCCAAAGTAGACTTTATCTTCTGTAATTTAATGAAACCTGAGGAACAATTTAAACATTTTTGGAAGGTAGAAATCATTAATAAACAAACTGTAAATAACAAATGCCTACCAGTGTTGAAACTGTATTTAAAAAAAAAATGTTAAAAAACACAACAGAAGTTAAACTTATGTCCTCCTTGACAGTGCCCATCCAACACCTCTGCCACAGATTAAACAAGTCCAAATCCAAAATGTGAACTATTAATGGCAGAAGTAAGGGCTTCTTCAAAGTCTTTGTAGTTTCTGATTTCAGCTGGGAGTTTTAGCGTTTCAAAGCATGTTGCTGAAGTCGGAAGAATTCCCCCAGAAATCTCCACCTTGAGTTCGGAAGGAAGCACTTCCCAGCCAACCCAGAATCTCAGCAGCTGAGCCAGTGTATCAGATGAAGCTAAACGGTGACATAAGGAAAAGGGGAAAAATGTTGTCGTGCAAACAAGACCACGCAGTAGCTTTATAGAATGCACACATTAATTGTGATGCATAATTTTAAATGAACAAACCACACCTGTTTCAATGAATGTTCTTAGAAAACCTGTGATGCGGCACATGGAGTCAACATCCCATTCCTCATCATCATCATCACTGTCCATAACTGGCCATATGATTTTATCTAGGAGCAGCTAAAGAGATTACAATATTGCTTAATGCCTCCCAAAAAAAGTACCATAATCAACATCTAAATAAAATCAGAATTTCTTTTACAAATTTAAAAGAATCTTAAATGTCAGAGTTAATTTTTTTTTAATGATGACTACATTTAAAGAGTACTACTCTTCAGTGTTCTTTTTAATTGAACTTTGACATTTAAGGTTTTTTTTTAATACTTTTTAAAAAATGGCAAACTGCATTTATGACAACAAAATAAGAGTGACAAATATTCTAGGCACTATAGATACAGATCTAAATATGTATTTCATAATCTTTACTTTATGTAAAACAAATTTGTACAAACAAGCTAAAATGATCCAATTACCTGCGGTGTGAAAAGAATTTCTTTCATCCGAGGGAAAAGAAGAGGGACAACATCTGGCCTAGATGTCTGGAGGGGCCAGACCATTACATCTTTCAGTCCTTTTCTCATTTGCTTTATTTGTCTTGTGGTCCTTCAACAACCTAAATGGCAGGCCAAAGTAATATTAGAGAACAAATGTCCTCACAACCTTACAAGTATGAATTCATAGGGCCACAAACTATGGTGGAAAACTGGAAAAGTGTGGATGAAACATTCTCATCCAGTCAACCAAGGCACATGAAAGTGTCCATTTAGGAATTTCAACAAGTACATATGCTTCATCTACTTGTAAATAGCATGAACTTACTGCATGGACAAGAAGCTTGTTATGCAGCCATTTCTTATTTATTTTTGTGACTGCTGGGAGATCCCAAGACAATGAGAGCTCAGAGACTGTGTCCAGCTGCTCCTGGGTGAGTTCTTCAGGCTCAAGCTACAATAAATATAGCACACGTTGACTCTCGGACAGCTCAAAAAAAGTAATATCTATTATTACATACCATTTTGATAATGCTTCTGATGTGCAAGTCAGGACAGTCTTCTATCGTAACTGTGGCCATTTCAGGATCTCCATTGAACAGTGCATGAATTATTGCAGGACTTAATCCTGCTAATGGAGGGCCATCATACAGAAAGGTGTGGGCTAACATTCTTCCAGCAACACGGAAGAGGTTGCTCTCAACAAGTGCCTCTGATGCTGCTGGAACAAGGTGGTCAGGCTCACCCTCAAAAAGCAGACTCCTGCCTGCTCCTCCTGTAAATAACAAAGAAGCAGAGATTTAAATCAGTCAATTACACTGTTAAATACATTTTAAAGTTGCACACATGAACAAAATAAAAGAAGCTTATGAATATGTGGGGAAACAAATCGATTTGTGGTATGAGAAAGTAACAGAGGATCAAGACATCAATCTGATGGTAAAAAAAATGTAAGAAAGTACAAGGATTATTTAAAATTTGGATTTTCATGGATTGGTTTTGAAGATGACTTGACCTAGAGGCTATTGAAATAAATTGATGATCAGGAATGTTAAAATGGAATAAAAAGAGGTGTATCTCAACCAGCCAGTGTAGTACTGTGATCATGCACTGATTTTGAGTCATTAGGTCACATGACCTGGAAGCTATTGAGCTAAAATGCTAATATTTACTTTAAAAAATTATTATAAAATCTCAGAAATGTTAAAGTGGAATAAAAAGAGGTGTATCTCAACCAGCCAGGGGAGTACTGTGATCCTGCACTGATTTTGAGTCATTAGGTCACATGACCTGGAAGCTATTGAGCTAAAATGCTAATATTTACTGTAAAAAATTAACATAAAATATTAGAAATGTTAAAATGGAATAAAAAGAGGTGTATCTCAACCAAACAGTTTCATGCTATGGTCCTGCACTGATTTTGAGTCATTAGGTCACATGACCTGGAAGCTATTGAGCTAAAATGCTAATATTTACTGTAAAAAATTAACATAACATAACATGTGACCTAATGACTCAAAATCAGTGCAGGATCACAGTACTCCCCTGGCTGGTTGAGATACACCTCTTTTTATTCCATTTTAACATTTCTAATATTTTATGTTAATTTTTTACAGTAAATATTAGCATTTTAGCTCAATAGCTTCCAGGTTATGTGACCTAATGACTCAAAATCAGTGCAGGATCACAGTACTACACTGGCTGGTTGAGATACACCTCTTTTTGTTCTTTTTTAACATTTCTAATATTTTATGTTAATTTTTTAAAGTAAATATTAGCATTTTAGCTCAATAGCTTCCAGGTCATGTGACCTAATGACTAAAAATCAGTGCAGGATCACAGTACTCCCCTGGCTGGTTGAGATACACCTCTTTTTATTCTTTTTTAACATTTCTAATATTTTATGTTAATTTTTTACAGTAAATATTAGCATTTTAGCTCAATAGCTTCCAGGTCATGTGACCTAATGACTCAAAATCAGTGCAGGACCATAGTATGAAACTGTTTGGTTGAGATACACCTCTTTTTATTCCACGTTAACATTTCTTATATTTCATATGAATTTTTGAATGCAAATATTAGCATTTTAGCTCAATAGCTTCCAGGTCATGTGACCTAATGACTCAAAATCAGTGCAGGATCACAGTACTCCCCTGGCTGGTTGAGATACACCTCTTTTTATTCCACTTTAACATTTCTAATATTTGATATTCATTTTTTAATGTAAATATTAGCATTTTAGCTCAATAGCTTCCAGGTCATGTGACCTAATGACTCAAAATCAGTGCAGGATCACAGTACTCCCCTGGCTGGTTGAGATACACCTCTTTTTATTCCATTTAAACATTCCTGATCATCAATTTATTTCAATAGCCTCTAGGTCATGTGTCATAATGATTCAAAACTGGTAAAGATCACACTTACACGCCTTTCAATAACCCACATTTTATTTTAAAAACCGGATATTAATATACCCTGTGGCCTCCTAGCGCTGACTTTCTCACCCGCAGCCGTCCATTTACCGTAAAGCCTGTAACACATGAGCACTTGAAATGTTGGAGCGGCTCGCTTGACTTCGCAAAAAGGAGAGAAGGCTGGCTTGACCGCAGTGCTAGAATAGTTGCTAAGCTTACATGTGGTTATGGTGACATAAACGATTAAATCAAATTAACAAAATATGACATACGAAAATTTGTTTCATCTACCCAGAGCCACAATTTCCATTCAGAATATAAATAGTTAGCTAAGCGTGTCATCACCCAAAAGGTTAATATTAGTTACCTTGCACAGGTGTACACGACACGGTGACTGGGGTCGTCTGAGACGTGGCAGCGGACCTGGTGACGGCGGTTGTCTGGGACCGGGCACCCGACTCGGTCACGGGGGTCGTTTGCGAAGGACTCTGTCTCAGAGCTTGCTCAATTAAATGCGCTGCCTCTCTCAGCAACTCTGGACAACTTTTGGCCATTTTCACTTCGTCCAAAAAAAGGCGGATATTGTTCTTTTTGTTTATTGGATGTTGATAGACAACTCATGATGCGTTAACGCCACCTAGTGGTAAGTGGAGCGAGTATCGCCTTGAATAAACTCCTTTCAAACAAAAAACTTTGTGTCAAAACAAGAGAGAAAACAATATTGCACGTTCTTGGTTGTTCTTGTTTCCTTGCAGTCTCTTCCAAAGCCATGTAAAGACAATTACCACCTAAATGTTTTGGAATATGTATTCTGGTTTTTCTCAACTGATTATCTGTTGTCGATTTGTCTTGACTTGCTGTGTGGAGCAGCCAATCAGATGTCAGGGTCTGTGGACAAGCCACAAAAGTCCCGCCCACTGAGTGTGATGGCTGAGTTTGATGTTTTAACACATTTAATGACAACAGCACGAACACGGGAGTCATGAAATAAATAAATACACTGTGAAATAATTAAATATATTTTTAAATAGACGTTTTCTTTAAAGGGATATTTTAGTATTAAAATTCTTTATTTAAAAAAGTAGATTTAATTATTTAATGGGACATTTATTTAATTAATTGCATATTTCATAATTTCATGACATATTTAATTATTTATTGATGTATTTAATAATTTAATGATATATTTGTTTATTTAGTGGTAAATGTAATTATTTAATGATGTTTTTAATGAAAATTCTGATACATTTAATTAATTAATGGAAGATTTAAAGATATGTATTTCATGATAGATTTATTTATTTCATGACATATTTATTTATTTAATTTGTCAATTTTCACCCTCCATAGAAACCTACTAGGTAACAATTAAAACTAGAGAACTAATTAGAGCTTAACTGAGATAACCAAACTACAGTACTGAAACTAAATAAGTTGAGGTGAACTAAAGATTTAAGAATTCATTATGATATTCTTGGTTTAAAGGACTACTGGGCAAAACTTAGATCTTTATTTGATTCACATTGCATTAATGCAGTTGCTTTTATGTTGTATGTTATGTATGTTTAAGGTCTTAAAGGATCCCATGTTCTGAATAATACTTCTGCTTTTATAAAGCCGGCAACTCTAAACTTATCTCTTGGTCTGTGGTGCTTTCTCTGTTTATCTGCTCATTTATTATTGTTTTAACCAATTACTGCTCTTACGGACCTAGTCCTGGTCCAATAACAACAACTTCCTTTTATTGTTAGTAGTAAGTGCTGCACAGATCTGGTACAAAGGAAGTGGGTTGTTTTTCTACGATGAATACGCTGGTAAAAGGTCTTCAGTCCATCAGTCATCTGCTGTGTCTCTTTACAGCAAATGTTCTCGACTTCATTCAACGCTGCTGAATCAGAATCAGAAAACTTTATTGGTCCCTAAAGGACAGTTCTTTGGAGTGACCCGGTAAGGTACGAGCACACACAAGCGCAAAACCAACAGATATACTGAAGAGTAAAAAAAAGTGTTGAGCTTAAAGCTTGAATTTCCAAAGTTCTGCAAGCTACCAAAATAAAAGGTGGAGGAGGAGCTCCGGTCCTGTAAAATGCCTCCCTCTGGTGGTGAGAATATGTTATTGCACTCTGCTGTTTTTGTTTCTTTTCTTCTGTCACCTGAGACCAAGATGACACCTAACAACCCTGTTGCGAGTCTTCAGACAGGATCTTCTCAGAAGGACCTGATCTTAGTGTCATCGACAGGTTGAAACAGAGCTGCAGAGAGTCTGAAAGACTCACAGAAAGACGTAGAAGTGGACGTCCTTTGACCACGTGCTGAACAGAGACCTGCAGACATACCCACCACTGTTGTTAGCTTTTGTTTCAACAAACTGTTTAAGATGAAGACGTGATCAGTGCACGCTTCAACTTAAATAACCTACCGTATTTTCTGGACTATAAGCCGCACCCATTAAAATATAAACGAAATATATATTTTGTCACATATAAGCTGCACCTGACTATAAGCTGCCGGTATCCAGGCTGAGAAATAAGATATTTACATCGAAAAATTTTGTACCATAAGTGTTTATTCATATACCTGAACTGATTTTTCCTCCTCCTGTGTACTGAAACCCCCCCACACAGCAAAGACATCCGGAACGAACCCGCGAAACGGACCCGTATTTGGAGCCGGATCGTGGACCTGCTGGCTCCACGCTGCGTCCGGTCTGGATCTGCGATTAAAACCTTACCTCTGCGGCGGGTCCACTCAGAACCCTGAAATCCGCTGGGGAACCAACAAACTGACTGGACAAACTGATAAATCCAGGTGTGTCTGAGTAGCTACAATGGTCAGACACACCTGAATTAATCAGTTTGTCCAATAATAATAGGTATTGATGCTCACAAAATGAATGTAGAGTAGCATAGCCAACATAGGCTACTTAACAAAAACAGAATAGCTTTTAGCTACTTGGTTTGTTTTGGTTTCTGCACTTCCTGCTAGAGCTCCCCCTGAGGGCTGAAGAAGAATTCATAGAATTCATCTCTGTATAAGCCTCATGGTTTAAAGCGTGGGACAAAAGTAGCGGCTTAAAGTCCGGAAAATACGGTACTTTCAGGAAATGATGTCATCCTAGCATGAACAACATTGAGCACACATTTAATGTAATATTGTTCTAAATGCATGGGCAGCACGGTGGCTTAGTGGTCAGCACTGTTGCCTCACAGCTAGAAGGTTCCTGGTTCGAACCTCGGGGCCTTTCTGTGTGGAGTTTGCATGTTCTCCCCGTGCTTGCATGGGTTTCCTCCGGGTACTCCGGCTTCCTCCCACAGTCCTAAGACATGCATGTTAGGTTAATTGAGTAATTCTAAAATTGCCCATAGGAGTGAATGTGAGTGTGAAAGGTTGTTTGTCTGCATGTGGCCCTGCGATGGACTGGTGACCTGTCCAGGTGGACCCCTGCCTTTCACCCGTAGACGGCTGGGATAGACTCCAGCAGATCCCCGTGACCCTTCAAGGATAAAACGGGTATAGATAATGGATGGATGGATGTTCTAAATGCCACAGGAAGAACTCTACAAGTCGATGTCTCTAAAAATGCACCAAGACAATTACATTTGGGATGAGCTGCACCCCTGAACAGGATGAAGAGTGAGTGGAACCATCAGCTTTCTCTGCTGTTTCTGCTGCCAGACCTTCAAGCACTGGAGCAGACACTTTTGACGTCTGGATGTCACAGAAACTGGAAGGAAAAAATGTCACTTTTTCATGAGATAGTGAGAGCTAAAGAATGTAGATTTGATTAAAAACAGACATAATTGTTGTGAGGAAAGGGCCCTGACTAAGTCAGAGGACACAGGGGCCAGTGCTGGAGCTCCACCTGGAGTCTGGGAGCCTCATTCATGAAACCAGACCAGATTTGTGTGGAAACTGTGAACAGAGTGAAATTTCCGTGTTTCCACATTCATCAAAATGTTAGTAGTTGTGAACTTTTCGTAGGTGCGAACACCAACTACTGCTGCCTCCAACCATGTGTAGAGTTGGTGGAGATGAGGAGTGCTCATCAATGTTTCTGTCATTCTCAGGACCTCATAACAGACTGTTATTTTCACAATATGCAGAACGCAGGAGAATAAATTAGATCTAGAACACTCCACAGGAGAAACCCCAGTGCAGTGACAATGATCTCCACTGGGTGGCAGCATCAGTCCAAACTGCTGCATTTCAGCCTTTGGAACCAAAACCAAACTTCTGGTTTTAAAAGTGACGGTGCAAACGTGCTGAACCTCAGCAGAAACTCCAGACCATATTCCTGTCAGTTCAACAAGGAACAGAGCAACACTGACTGGGACCAGTGGTGGTCCTGTCTACTTCTACTGGAATAACTGGAGGAAGACACAGGAGAGAAAGTTGCGGGTCTGCAAAGTCCTGGATGACTGAGAGTTCTGGTCTCTTCCAGCTCATATTCCTGCTAGTCAGGTTGTCTCTATTTTTAGATGATTTTGTTGTCTCAGATTGATGAAGTTCTGCTCATCTTTCCATCTGAAATCCTCCTTTTATCCCCAGTCATGTCACTGACCTGTTGACTTTGAACCTCATTAGCTGTCAGATGCTCCTCCATTTGTTTCTGATTGACTCATTACTTTTCCAGCCTTTTGTTGGCCGACTTGTTCAGCTCAGACTGAGGATCTTCTGAGAATCTGCTCATTGTTTTCCAGTGAGATGCAGGTTTCTCATTAGTGTGTGAAGCTGCTTTCATACTGTCCACACTGACTGGACCTGAAGGATCCCAGCAGACACATGTTCAGGTTGTTATTGGAGCTGCCCTGACAACATTCACAGCCCAGTCAAGCATCCAGAGACAGCAGTGGAGTTGTGTTTGGGAGTCAGGAAACATCACGGTCCAACCATGTGATTCAGAACCGCCCATGACACTGAAGGACAGACTGCAGCTCTGATACAAATGTTGGACATCAGTGTGTCAGTGGAGCTGGAGGTGAACTGGTGGAGAGCTGAACTCTGACACAACTTAGCTGACATGATGGAACCATGATGAACACCAACATGACAAACTACCTCCATGATGTTTGAAGACAGAGAGGGAAAAGAAGAAACTCATGTCATTATTGACTGAAGTGAAACTCATTTCAGAGTTCAGTCAGAGTTGAGGTTGTGGAGATCTGGAGGTGTTTCCATCACTCTGGTTCAGCTGATACCAGTCTGTTACTGAACTCAGCACCAACCTGAATGTGCTGCTGGGAACATGAATGTTTTCAGTCTTTCTGCATCATGTGACCCAGATGTTCTTCATCTGCTGTCACATTCAGATGAAGACAATGAAAGCACACAGCAGCTTCAGCTGAGCTGTCAATCAGCAGCAGCAGTCTTATCTGTGGGCCGCAGGGGCTGATGGGAGCTCTGAGGAGCTGTTAGAAACCACGTGGCCCTCGTCTGATCTCACAGCTCGTCCTCGTTGGTCCTCAGCTGCATCAGAGCTCCACTTCTCCCCAGGTTCACCAGAGGAAACACCACTGAGCAAAATGCTTCTCCTCCCAGCTGCTGCTCTGTGCTGTCTGTGTTCAGGTGAGTGTTTCCAGCCAATCAGGAGCCAACAAACTCCACCTGGAACAAACACTGTCACACTGACCTTCACCTGTCTGTCTGTGTCTCTGCAGCGCTGGTGGCCATGGCAACAGAGCTGCTTCAGGAGGATTTAACAGTGACCAGGAGAGTTGGTCAGACAGCCTCCTTCAGCTGTGGAACTCAACAGTGTGATGGCAGTTATGTTTTACTGGTACCAGAAGAAAGAAACAGAAACCTTCAGAAGGATTCTTGGTATAGACAGAGATGATGGTGGAATATATTCAGGTTACAATCATCCTCAGGCAGCAGATTTCTCAGCTGAGAAGAAACAGAACGGGTGGAATTTGAAGATAGAGAAGGTTAGAGTGAATCATTCAGCCTCCTACTACTGCTCCTGTTGGAAGGACGATCACCACAGTGAGAAATAATCCCTGCAGCCTGAACAAAAACCTCCAGATGAACAGACGTCAAACAGAGTTGGTGACAGGAAGAGAGCAGGAAACCACAGCCCAGGTTCATGTTTCACCTCAAAGCCTCAAACAAACTGAGCTGAGGGAGTTGGTCACATTTATCCACATTTATTAGTTCCAGCTGATGTTGGTTCAGAACATCAGAGACAAAGAAGTTCAGCAGAAACCATCAACTTCATTTCATTTGTTCATATCCATCCATTCTTGTATTTCACAGCTGAAACACATTCCAATAAAGTTGTGTGAGTGAAGCTTTTAGCTCTTTCTAACGTCTCCATTCCTTCTCACAACACGTCAAAGTCATTGTGTCACTGAGGAAACCAAGTGATGAAGAGTTGCAGCTCTTATTTAGTCCCATTCTTCCTGCAAACACATCTGGAGGTGTCCAACAGTACGGGGTGGTTTTTGTCTCAGTCCTCCAACATTGTCTACTGGGGACAGGTCAGGACTGCAGACAGACCAGTCCAGGACCTGGACCCTCTTCTTCCTCAGCCATGTCTTCTGAATGTGTCCAACATGAGCTTTTCTCTCATTGAGGAAGATTGTTTCTGAACATTTCAATGATTTTCTCCCACATTTGTTGATGAAGTGGAGATCCTCTGTCCATCTTTGCTCCTCAGAGACTCAGTCTTTCATGGATTCAGCTTCTGGACCAAATCATCATTCCAGTCACCTGCTGGAAATCTGATCTTTGATTCCCTTTCAGCTCCTTTCTGGCTCTAAATTTGCTACGTAGCAACGGTCTTTCAAATGTGTTTCAGCTCAGAAGAGTCAAACTGGATGGATATGAACAAATGAGATGAGAAGAAACATCAAATATCTTTGGGAAATTCTGTCTGCAAAGAAGTCAGAGTTAAACATCTGGCAGCACAGCTGTCAAACGTTAGAAATGAATCGTAACTTTCTGAATCCAGCAGTTTCTTATTGTTTTATCAAATGAAGCATGAAGCTGTGATTTCTTGTCTTTCCAGTAAATGAGCTCTGAATAACTCCTGGAGGACTGAACCTGTCCCCCTGTCTCTCAGGGTTAGTAGTCAACTCCTTTCAGCTGCTGGTATCCTGATCTCCTTCTTTCAGTCACCACCCACAGCTGGTGACCAGCTGCTGTCAAAGTTCTCCTGACTCAGCCTGAAGGTAGCTGCTGTTGGGAACAATTCATGGAGGACATCTCCCTCTAACACACAAGAAGAAGAAATCTGCATCAGAGAAGAGAACAATCAGGAATTCACAGCTGGATGTAAAAATCAGGAGAGATGAGGTGAGGTCAGATCACATCAGATCAGATCAGTGTGTGGAAGTTTTTAGATTAGATTAGATCAGATGTACTTGATTCAACCCCCAAGGAGGAAATTCAAAATCTCATCAGCTCATCAATGAAATAAATAATAATAATAATTAAAAGAGAATTAACAATTAAAAAGAAAGATTAAAGTGTGATTGCTGCAGGAACAAAAGTCCTCCTGAATGTCTCCGTCCTGCAGTGAAGAGAGAGGAGGTGATGGGAACTGCTGCTCCTTTGATCCTCAAAGGTGTCATGAAGAGGAAGGTCCAGGTCCACAGCTACTGTTCAGTCCCTCAGTGGAGGGAAAGAGAAGAAGGAACACACATGGGGTGCAGAATGTAAAAACTTGATTACAGTTTTCAAACTGATATATTTTTTCAATATTTAGCTCATTTTCTTCACATTTAGCTCATTTTACACACATTTGAGACATAAATTATTTAAAAATGTGGTTATATGTGAACGGAAATTAAATGTAAAATCTAAATGTAAAATCTAAATATTAAATCTAAATCTAAATGTTAAATCTAAATCTAAATGTCAAATGTTAAATCTAAAAGCTAAATCTAAATTAATATTTAGATTTAACATTTAGATTAGGCATTTAGATTTAACATTTAGATTCAGATTTAATATTTAGATTTAACATTTAACATTTAGATTTAGATTTAATATTTAGATTTAACATTTAACATTTAGATTTAATATTTAGATTGAGATTTAACATTTAGATTTAACATTCGACATTTAGATTTAACATTTGACATTTAGATTTAGATTTAACATTTGACATTTAGATTTCGATTTAACATTTAGATTTAGATTTAATATTTAGATTTAATATTTGACATTTAGATTTAGATTTAACATTTAGATTTACATTTAACATTTAGATTTACATTTAACATTTAGATTTAGATTTAACATTTAGATTTAACATTTCATTTTCGTTCACATATAACCAAATTTTTTAAATAATTTATGTCTCAAATGTGTGTAAAATGAGCTAAATATTGAAAATATATCAGTTTGAAAACTGTAATCAAGTTTTTACAATCGGCACCCCATACCAGCTCATTCCCCTCAGACACGGCCAACAGTGTCATCAGAGAACTTCTGGAGATGACAGCTGCTGGTGATGTCTGTGAAGTCTGAACTACACAGTTTGAAGAGAAAAAGTTCCCTGAGGGGCCCTGGTGCTGCAGACCTCCACCTCAGACACACAGTTTCACAGCCTCATGTCCTGCAGCCTGTTGGTGAAGTAGTCAATGGTCCACACAGCCAGCTGTCCATCCAGTCCTTCTCCCTCCAGCTTCCCTCACAGTAGAGCTGAATGCTGTTGAAAGCGCTTGAAAAGTAAAAAAGCCTGACCGTCACAGCTCCTCCAGCTGTCTCCAGGTGAGTCAGCACCTGGTGCAGCAGGTAGATGACATCATCGTCCTCTCAGATGTTTGATCTGTAGGTGAACTCCAGCAGGTCTGGGATCAGCACAGAGCAAAGGTGGATGAGGATCAGCCTCTCCACGGTCCCCAAGGTGACACATTTGAAGTGGTTTGGTTCCTTGATGTGTGAAGAACCACACAGGAGGTCTTCCACAGGACAGAGACCTTCTCCAGACTGAGGCTCAGGTTGAAGATGACCACATGTCCACATGTCACAGAGCTGCTCAGCTCAGTTCCTGAGCAGTCTGGACTGATGCTGTCTGCTCCTGCAGCTTTCCTGCTCTTCAGCTGCCTCACTTCTCTCCTCACCTGGTCCCATGTTAGAGAGGAAACAGGTGGACAGGTGGGAACGGGGGCTGTTGGGGGGCTGGGGGAGGTAGGTGAAGGTGAACATGAAGGTTTAGGGATGTTGGTGCTGGTGTCTGCTGGCCTGGAGTCTGGACCAGAGCTGGTCTCCTTCATCAGTCCAGACCAGCTCTGGTCTCCTTCACCTGTCCAGACCAGAGCTGGTCTCCTTCACCTGTCCAGACCAGCTCTGGTCTCCTTCACCTGTCCAGACCAGCGCTGGTCTCCATCACCTGTCCAGACCAGCGCTGGTCTCCTTCACCTGTCCAGACCAGCGCTGGTCTCCTTCACCTGTCCAGACCAGCGCTGGTCTCCTTCACCTGTCCAGACCAGCTCTGGTGTCCTTCACCTGTCCAGACCAGCGCTGGTCTCCTTCACCTGTCCAGACCAGCTCTGGTCTCCTTCACCTGTCCAGACCAGCTCTGGTCTCCTTCACCTGTCCAGACCAGCGCTGGTCTCCTTCACCTGTCCAGAACAGCGCTGGTCTCCCTGTCCAGACCAGCTCTGGTCTCCTTCACCTGTCCAGAACAGCGCTGGTCTCCTTCACCTGTCCAGACCAGCTCTGGTCTCCTTCACCTGTCCAGAACAGCGCTGGTCTCCTTCACCTGTCCAGAACAGCGCTGGTCTCCCTGTCCAGACCAGCTCTGGTCTCCTTCACCTGTCCAGAACAGCGCTGGTCTCCTTCACCTGTCCAGAACAGCGCTGGTCTCCTTCACCTGTCCAGACCAGTGCTGTCTCCTTCACCTGTCCAGGCCTGTCCATATGTCTTGTGTGTTGTTCTGCTCCAGCTGCTCCTCCAGCTTCTTCTTGTACCTGTCCTTGGTTCACCTGATCTGGTTCTTTAGTTTGTGTTGGACTCTTCTCTGCTCCTCTCTGTCCCCTGAAATGAAAGCTCTCTTCTTCTTGTTCAGCAGGACTTTCAGCTCAGGGGTCGTCCAGGGCTTGTTGTTGGAGAAACACTGTACCCTCCGGGTCAACACAGTGTTCTCCACACAGAAGTTGATGTGGTCTGTGATGCAGTCAGGCTGCTGATGTCACCTCCATGAGAGCTCAGAGTGTCTCCCAGTCTGTGGTCTGGAAACAGCCTCTCAGTCTCACTGGCCTCATCAGTCCACACTTTCACAGACTTCTTCTCACCCTGGGGTGTATTCAGGAGCAGATGTACCAGGTTGGGATCAGAACGTCCCAGTGGGGGAGGAGGGTGGAGGTGAACGTGTCTTTGACATCTGCATACAACAGGTCCAGCGTCTTGTTGTTCCTGGTCTGGTACGTCACATACTGGGTGAAAGTAGGGAGAATGGAGGAGAGCGAGGCGTGATTAAAGTCCCCTGATGAGAGGAGGACCTGCCAGATACGAGTCTGAGCTGTGAAGAAGCTCACATCCAGCTGCTGCATCGGCTGAGGGAGGGATGGACACATTCAACAGGACAACAGGAGAAAAGTGTCTGGATGGAGGAAGGCTGAATGCTGACAGCCAGACACTCAGAGTCTTTGGTTCCTGAACAGAGACGTGAGCTGGGTTGGACCACCTCTGGTTAATGAACACCACCAGACCCCCTCCTTTCCTCTCAGTGCTCTCCTCCAGTCTCCTGGAAGTTTAAATCCATCCAGGGAAACCACAGAGTCCGGTGTCAGTTGGATCAGAGCCATGAGCTCATCCATCTGACTGGGAGGGAACGAACGTTTCCCATGGCAACGGAGGCTGAATCTGGTCTGGACCTCTGTTTCCTCTCCTGGAGCCAAAAAAGACCTAGAAATAAAGAAAATGGGGGCAGAGCTGCTCCTGCAGCAGCATCTTCTAACCAGGATGAGGACATATTAGATGAAGATATTTGCTCCCAGAAAAACGGACAGATACAGACCTGCAGACATGAATCAATCAATCTTTATTGTCATTATACAGGCTACAATGAAATTCTGTGTGGCTTCTCTCTTAAAAACACAAAAACACAACTGACAAACTAGAAAACCAGAGAAAGAAACAGCAACAACTGATTTCTACTGAAAAAAAGCAGACAAACATGTAAAAATGTAAAAAGCATCAGTCACACACATATCAGACATTTATTTAGAGAAAACAGCTGTTGAGACGTCAGAGGGTTGATTTGTGGTCTCTGAGGACGTCATCAGTGTTGAGGTCTTCCAGCAGGTGGGTGGGTGATGTGGTGGGGGGGTGTGAGGACTGATAGAAACCACAGCAGTTCTTCAGTCTGTTCATGTCGACTCTTGTTGCTCTGAACTGTTGGTCTGATGAGGATGGTTCCAACAGTAAATGGACGGCTGAGTCGTGTCTGAGTCAATGCTGCTGGACAGTCATGTTGATGGGAACATTAGAGGAACACGTCATGGAGCTGAAATCTGCTGAAAACTGCTTTATCTTTGGACTCCTTCAGTCAGCAGACACATTCACCAGCAGACAGGTTTTTGTATCAGTCTTTCTCACTGTGGATGGATACTACTACGGGTACCTCATCTTTGGTTCTGGAACTAAACTGTATGTAACAGGTAAGAACAAACATCTGTTTCCCTCCAGCTGTTTGATTGTAGAAGTGTAAATGTGTTTCAAGTCAGTTTTAGCTGCTTCAGTCTTTCCATGTTAGTTTTTTCATCTTTAGTAGAGAATTCATCATGCAGCCATTGTTCCAGAAGAAAAGCTCCATCATTTCTGAAAACATGTTGAAATCTCACTAAACAACTCAACTTGTTGTTTATTTCTGCAAATGTCAGAGATGTTCCAGATATTTAGAGTTGGATCATCTCAGTAATTCTGGAACATCTGCTGCTCTTTGAAAACAACAGGACTTTGGATGTCAGATGGACTTGAATCCTGATTTAGAAAAATAAATGGACCCGTTTAACCTGAAATATGTTGGAGGGAATAATTTATGAAATATTCCTAATCTGTGATGTTTTTATTCTGAAAATTCTAATGACCTGAAACATATTTTTAATCAAATATTAAAGTCAAATATTGAAATGAACCAAATTCATATTGTGTTTGAAGGTGATTTTAAAAAACAATCTAAGGGAACATCTACTGTATAAATGATACAAACTCAGACATTTGTAACTTCCACGTCTGATAAAAATCAAAATAGTGAATGATGAGACAGAATAGAGTTTGAATATTTTAAATGATTATTATAATTATAGTTGTTTCAGTTTTTCTTCTCAGACATCCAGAACACAACTGTTGCCTCACAGCAAACTCAGGACGCTCAGACGTAACTGGATAGACAAGTAGAGGTGAAATTAGAGATGAAAATGAAACAGCACTGAGGAGGAAAAAAGAAAGTCAAACATTCAAAGAGGATGAAGCAGCTGGTTTAGGAAATCCTTGTAGTCTGGAAGATCAGGACAGGCGTCTCTGTGTCTTAAATCAGAGTCCTAATAAAGCAGACATGTCATATCTACTTACAGGAGTCTGGACTCTGACTTACCGCATTTTCTGGAGTATAAGTCGTGCTTTTTTAGTAGTTTGGTAGGTCCTGTGACTTATATTTTAAAAATATCCTCCATGTCATCCACGACAACAACTGGGCATCATCTACACTCACAAAACTGAAAACTGATACTGAAGAAATGTCAAGATTAAACCATAAAGACTGAGAAAACACAAATATGCCACCAAAAAGAAAAAGCTATTCTGCAGAATTTAGACTGAAGATTATAAAATATGCAGCTGAAAACAGTAATGGAGCAGCAGAAAGTTTGGAGCGACGAGAAACTTTTATGTTTTTTTCTCTTCATGACGTATTTTTTGACAGATGCGACTAATACTCGTACGAATTATCGTCCAGAAATGACCGTTACTGCTTGTTGTTTTTAATCCAAAAGAGTAAAGTGCTTCCATTGAGGGTACCAGGACTCTGCTGGAGTCTATCCCAGCTCTCTTTGGGTGAAAGGCAGGGGTCCACCTGGACAGGTCTCCATCACAGGACTACATGCAGACAAACAACCACACACACTCACGGGACATTTACAATCACCAGTAAACCCAGCACAGATGTTTCTGGACTGTAGGAGGAAGCCAGAGTCCCAGAGAAAACCCTCAGGAGCACAGGGAGATCATGTGATCTCCACACAGAAAGAGCCCTGCCAGGACCGGAACCAAGAACCTTCCAGCTGTAGGGATGGGAATTGATAAGATTTTTCCGATTCCGATTCCATTATCGATACTGTTTAACGATTTGATTCTTTATCGATTCTCTTATCGATTCTAATTTGGGGAAAAAGGAAAACAAACAGTTTTATTAGCATCATTTTTTTTACTTACAATTCACGACCTTACGAACTCAACAGCGAGGTCAAAAGAGGCCCAAAGCCTGGATAACGTGTTAACTGTTGTAATATGTAACTGTGCAAATACACAAGAATGTGTAACATTTTACTAACAGAAATGAAAAAAATCTCCCTTTTAAAAGGATATATGAGCTCACTAAGCAAAAAATAATAATAAAGAAAGATAAATACTATCAAATACAATGGAACAGTGCATAGTGCAAATCTGCAAATACTATTAAGAATTGATTTTTGTGCAGAAAAATAAGCATGTCTGCTTTTTCAGGAAGGACACGTGATCTTTCTGGAGGTCGGTAGTGAGCAGGAGCGAGTGCTGCCAGACTCTCTCTCTCATTACAGTCATCTTCTAAATGTAATGCAGAAGGCATTCGTTTAATAGCATAGTGTTAATGTTATAGCGTGTTTTACAAAGAAGCACATAGGCAGCGGGATAGCTACTAACCAGAGTTACCAGAGGTGATCTTAGCTTGGCTACTGCCGCTGGGTTGAGATCCATCAGTGCGTCAAAAACACGACACTCATTAGCAGTAGCGGAACATGTCACTGCCGGGCCGGGGGCGGGGCACATGACCGGGCCCTTTAAACCCAATAAAGCAGGGGTGCCCAATTCCGGTCCTCGAGGGCCGCTGTCCTGCAGGTTTTAGATGTCTCCCTCCGTCTTCACACCCTGATACAAGTGACTGTGTCATTAACAGACATGTGCTGACCTTGATGACAAGATAATGATGGCCGTTAATTAGGATCAGGTGTGTTAAAGCAGGAAAACATGCAAAACCTGCAGGATAGCGGCCCTCGAGGACCGGAATTGGGCACCCCTGCAATAAAGCTTGTGATTACTCGTTTTACAACATACGTATGCCCGCAACAGCGGGACTTACAAGCATTACTACATTTTTGACACATAGCTTAAAGCATTTGAGGAAGAGATCAACACCACGATGAGCAACCATGTCATTTTTAAATCAATCAAACCGTCATGAAGTCTAACAAACCAAGAGAACAACAAAAAACATTAGGCTACCTGAGGGGTATACTACGAAGCAAGTTCAACACAGCCAGGCTTTCTTTGGGTGAGCTGGCTTAACAAACCTGAAACTCCCCATCAGAGATAACTGGTACCACGACGGTGGTTATCAACTATCTTTGTTAACCGCGGCTTTCTGCTTTCTGCTCTGTGCGCGTTCACATAAAAGGGGGCGTTTGACGCGTCATTTGACGCCTATTCCGGATCAAATGGATAGATGGCGGTCCGTATATTTCAGTCAGGAGGAGCAGGTTTTAATAATGCAGGGCTATGAGGATTTCAAAGAAATCTTTACGGCCAAAAGCAATACTGTTGGTGCGAATAAAGCCAGAGAGGAGTGCTAGCAAAAAATTGCAGATCGTGTAAATTCGTAATGTGACAGTGTGAGGTCCTGTCACTGACATCCGATTGATCACGTGTCCTGGCTACATGGATCAGGTGATATGCCTTTGGCTGACTGGCAATTATGTGTGACTTTCACCCGGGAGTCAGGGGATCAAACCCCGCCTGGGTCCTCTGTAGTGTCTCTTGCCACAGTAAATTATATTTATTTCACCACTTAATACACCTTAATTAATCTCCCTCCCTCTTTTAGAGCGCTTAAACTTTAAACTTAATGCAGCAGATTTAAACATTATGTAGGTCTGACTGTCCCATTATGGATGATAAATGAAAATCACTTTAGTTTTTTGCTAAATCTATGTGAAATTAATTTAAGATTTAATATTATCTGTGATACCAATATACACTCACCGGCCACTTTAATAGGTACCCTATCACCCTGGTGAATCTTATGAATGAATTATATTAAAACATTTCACATGAAATTCCACGTCACACTGATTATCAATATAATGGACTATTAATTTATGTTACCTGCGATTTAGTAAAACGCTTCTTTTATTTGAAGCGTGGGCAGATGGCCAGGGAATACTACAAACATATTCAGCAGTTCAGTAAGAACAAGTACAACCTTTATTCCAGTATTCTGGCTCAGATTTTCTGCATCACCAACTGAATGCATGTAGGTTCCCGCGGCAAAGAAACGCACACCGTTTGCGCTACTGTGAGCGCACAGCTGCGTTTGGTGGCGCTGTCAATATCTGACTCTAGCAGATTACAAATGTAACGTATTCCCTCAGCTGGAAATCTATAGCGTTCACAGAGAATATGGTCATGGGAAGCCAGCGGATCAGTCCGGTCTCTGAATACTCTCCCTCCATTGCACAATCCTGGCGCTCAGGTCAACGGGATTGGGTGAAAGTGAAAGGGCGGTGCTTTTTAGAGCCGATTTGAGCCTAAACTCTGCACATAACCTGCTCCGGACCAGGTTAAGATTGCAGAGTAAGTTACTATGTTGATCTAGCCAGGTTAAAAGAGAGCCACCTTCGTGGTACCGGAAATCCTGGCTTTAGACTCAACATACCTCGCTAACCCTCTAATCTCGCTTCGTAGTACACTCCTCTGGCCCCTAATAATATATCAACACAAAGTCAAAGCAGTTCAGCACCACAGGTAGCTACATCATCATTCTGACACCCACTTTAACGAGCAACTGCAACTAATAAGAGCACAGTTACTGTATCAATAGTGGGAATGTTTTGTAAAATTGGCACAGCGGCCCACACGTTCACATACAAACATAGATTCAATATAAAATAGCAGAAGTACTCACCACTATTGAAAGGTTATACGACGAGCTCATCATCTTGTGCTTGCTGTCGTAACCTGACAAAACCGACATGAAGTCTAACAAACCATGAGAACAAAAACATTAGGCTACCTGGCCCCTAATAATAACGTTAGGCTACCTGGCCCCTAATAATAACGTTAGGCTACCTGGCCCCTAATAATAAAGTTAGGCTACCTGGCCCCTAATAATAACGTTAGGCTACCTGGCCCCTAATAATAACGTTAGGCTACCTGGCCCCTAATAATAACGTTAGGTGGCCGGGCTACTCCGATAACAACCACATTAGCAGTTTACAACTAACTCGCGTATTGTTTTCTGTGTCAGTGATTGTGAGAATTTGTACCTGTGAATCTGGCTCCCTGACCGTGGTGCCAGTTTTGGTGGGCTTGACTCGATGCCAACAATGACAGCTTCATCTCCAGGATTGGGACGAACAAAATACGTGTCCAGCTTTTTAAGTTTCGTTTTCCTCCTGCGCTCTTTTTTTTTCCTTTCTTTGCATTTTGTCGCTCCACTTTTATGTTTATATGAACTGCCACTCATAATTACATTAGTCTTGGATCCACCAGCCTCCACCGCGTTGACTCTGTTGACAAGTGATTGATGATGACGCTGATGGACGGCTGTTGATGACAATTTTACCCAAAATACATTTGGAGATCTTGTAACTTTGCACATTGTAAAGTTAATTGTGAGAGTGAACATGATGCCGGCCATGCAGCACAACATTTAATTTACTGTGTTGAATAAAAATACATGACCAAAGTTAGTCTTAAATTTTTTGACCAACCATGATTTATTCTGGCTGGGGAAACCTATATATTACCTCAGACGAAGCACAACTTATTTTTGCGCAGAAATGGTTGAATCCACGGATGTGCAAAGTGTAACCGACATTTAGGGAAAGGCCTGTTTCTTCGTCTTTCACCGGGCCCCCCCGGGCCGGGGGAGTACCGCCCCCCCAGTCCCCCCTGACGCTCCGCCGCTGCTCATTAGCGCATGTTGTGTGCGCAAATGTTTCTGCATGTTAGCCGTGTTCCCTCCCGACGCTGTTATCTCCACTTTACAATGACTGCTAGTTGCGTTGTTGCCATCTTTCTTTGGTGAAGTGAAGCCAAACTTTGGAGCGTTTGAACCTGGTGGGCGCCATTGTTGTTTACAACTGCAATGTGTGTGCTAAACCGACGTAACTTAATCACGTAAGTGCTTTCTGGATATGATGTAACTTGCATAAATTACGTGAGATTCGTGCTGGTTGGAATCGATAAGAGAATTGCTGGATAAACTGCCAAATGATTCCATGGAATTGAAACACAGAACCGGTTCTCTACAGGAACCGGTTCTCTACAGGAACCGGTTCTCCACAGGAACCGGTTCTCTACAGGAACCAGTTCTCGATTCCCATCCGTATCCAGCTGTGAGGCAACAGAGAGATCCAAAACCTACAACAGGACTATCTGGGTCCAGGTCTATAGTGAAGCCAAAACCAGGAGACAGATCACTCAAGGTTACTAATGATAATAACCAGATCTCTACTTCTGCCTTCTTCTACTTCCTTTTGCAGCCTGGGAGGTGAAAGAGGAATAATAAAATACTGTAACAGACTTCATAGATACTTGCAAAGATCAGGTCCTTTCACCATGCAAGACTTGACCAGAACTTAATACCGTGTTATCTTCAGTGATCATGTTCTGGTCCTCCAGGTCCCACCGGTGTCACCTGAACAAACGTGTCCTTGAGATGACAAGTTTACCTGTAAATTCTGACTGTTGTCTTCATGGCTGGATGGTGGTGTTTGACATCTAAAATAATCTTCTCTCTAACGTACTTGAACTGTCTTCTGTTCACGTGAACATCAGAGGTGAAGTTAACTGAGTTCGCCCCTCTGTTGGAGAAATAGACTTTAGCTGAACAAAAACACGCCATTTGATTTATAAAAGGGGAATAAAAAATAACAGATCAAAAACACAAAAGTTGATGGGTTGATGTTTTTTTTAGTGATGAGATTAAATGACATGAGTTCATGTTCCACATGCTGACATGAGGTGACAAGTGTCTGAGGTGAAGCTGAATTCAGGCTCTGCAGTGAACTTTGTCCTGTATTGATGAGTATTGATGAGTATTGATGAGTAGTTGAGTGGTCAGAGTCCATGTGGTCTCCAGGATCAGACTGAATCCAGTGCTGGAAGCTGCTGTTGACTGTGTGAATGTGTGTCTGTGTCTAACTTCAGATGAGCAGGTAGTGAAGCCCGTGGTGAGGATGTACCCAGCAGCATCCAGAGTCCAGCTGGAGGGGAGCAGCTCCCTGCTGTGTGTGGCCTCAGCCATGTTTCCTCCTCTGGTCCAGTTCTCCTGGAAGAGACAGAAGATGATGGGCTCGCTGGAGGAGCTGCCCCCTGCTGAGGGAGAGCAGCTGGAGCTCAGAGAGTCTGGACGCAGCGCCTCCATCAGGGTGGTGGATGAGCACCATCTCTACACCTATAGATACAGCTGCTACGTCCATCACGAGGGGGGAGCAGTGGAGGCCCAAACAGCAGCAGGTAATGAAGGCTTGGTGACTGTGTTCAGCAGTGATTCAGCTTCATGCAACATCTGACCTCTTTTCTGTTTCAGAAGTTCCAGCAAATGTCCATAAGTTGGAGCGCATGGTGAAGCTGCTCTGCCTGCTCTACACAGTGCTGATAGTGAAGAGTCTGCTGTACTGCTGTGGACTCTCTCTGCTGATGATCCTCAGAAAGCAGCTGGACACATGCTGACTGACTGCTTTCTTTCCAGATGTTCATGTTGACATGTCCTAGAAACTCCAGCAGCTCAATGATTAGCTGTCTTGGAGACATTTCAGCAGCATTTCTTTCTTCTTGATTCTCTCTTTCATGTTCTAAATGTGCAAAGTGTGGAAGCTTCTTCAATATCTGGTCAATAAAGCAGATTAGAACTTTGACTTGTCTGTAATTATTTCGGGGTTAGCTCTGCTAACAGCCATTTGACTGTGGTTTTCTGTTTCTAACTCTCCAACAACCACATCAACTGTCACATGATCCAAAGCAGCAGGTGTGTGTGAGTCACCAGGTTCAGTTGTGTGTCCTCTGATCATTGAGTTTGTGTCAGAATCATGTCACTAAGAGGATGTCAGACTCTACGCTGATGACACTGTTGTTTCCAGACATGAACAAACAGCACAGCCAGCTGCTCTGAAGCTCCAGCTGCTGAAAACCAACATCCAGAGGTTGGATCAGTCAGGACTGAAGTGTGAATGTTGCTGAATGACTTCTGTGTTCATTAGTAGCATCAGTGTTGCTGGAGGTCTGAGTGGAAAAAAAGCTTTTCAGAAAGCAGAGAGAAGACTTCCTGCAGAGAGGGAGGGGTGCTAACCCAGCAGATATCAATCTGTTCTCTGTGCTTATTAGGACACATCAAAACTGCTGACAGCCAATCAGAGGTCTCTTCCTGCAGCTGTGTGGGTTTCTGCTCTGCAGCCTCCACACCGTTAGCTGTGGCTTTTACCTTGAACAACACAATGACGGTTACAAGCATCGACTGTGCTGCTAGAATGGTTCCAGGAAGGATGTGTGTTCTTCATCTGTGAGAGAAACAGCTCAAAGCCTCAACTCAGAGCTGACAAATGAACTCTGAACCAATAAAAGGACACACAACAAAGCTCCTGATCAGTTCAACAAACAACAAACACAAGAAGAAATCAATGACGTCTAAATCACTGCTTTATAGCATTTTGGAGAAAATCTGCTCTCATTTTCTTCCATCTTTCTTTGTGACAAACACACATGAATAGTTTAGTATTTGTGTGAAAAGTGGAGAGAAAGTTTTCAGCTTCTATCAGAGACGATGCAGCTGACAGTTCTGTTATCATTCATCAGAGCAACACAAACCACACTGAGACACACACACAAACCACACTGAGACACACACACAAACCACTGACACAATCTGTCATGTTAGCGCTCAGTTAGGGAGGAGAACATCTCTGTTCACATCATGGAGCCGTTCAACATGTTCAACCAGTACAGTCATGGACAAAAACAGAGAAAAACAATCATGTGTTCAGTCCTCAGCAGCTCCATGACTCAGCAGCTTGTAGATCCTCCTTCAGCAGCAGGAACTCTCAGTTGTGGTCTCCTGTCTGACATCATCAGTGTCTGTCATGGTTCTGGAACAGTTCTGGTCCATTTTTCTTTCCAACGTTGCTTCAGTTCATTCAGGTTCTTGGACATTCACTTCTCCACAGCTCTCTGGAGGTCCACCACAGCATTTCTATCAGGTTCAGGTCTGGACTTTGACTTGAATATTCCAGAACCTTGATTTTATTTTTTTTTTCTTTTATTGTGATGTGGATCTGCTACTGTTAACGTTATCTGCTTTCGTCATGATATTTCAAACGTTTGATCTCAGTGTAACATATCTATACAGTCATACTGCCGTGAAGTGTGCTGATTAAAAGATGACAATGCGTTAAGTTTATATATGACAATGGATCCGCTGTACTTACCTCGCAGGTGTGGGCCATGCGTATCAAGTGATGTCCATGAGCAGTCTGTGTGCACGAACTGCGACATCGAGAGCGCAATTTAATAAACCGTGCGCACGGGTTTTTATTGGCTTTATTTTTTTAACTGACTGACACTTGCCGGGCTCCGTATTTACCTGATCAAAATCCAAACTGGAACACAAACCATGATCAGAGCTGCTACTGGGAGCATCAGTCCAACATGAGATCTGGAGCAGCTCTCAGTCTCTGGTTGGAGAATCAGAGTGGGTCTCTGGGGTTGGAGCTCAACAGCTGTTGGAGAAGAAAAACAAGGAGATTCAACTGGTTCACAAGCTGAATTCAAGTGCTGATTGTTTCAACTGGAACCTGCTGATATTTAACATGGAAAGTTCATCATCTTGTAGAGACATTGTCATTGTCAAACCACCAGGGGGAGCAGTGACAACACTGATGAAGAACCTGACAGGGAGCAGAACAACACATCAGCTTTGACCACGTGGATCCACTGATTGTTGAGATTTAGCTGCTTCCTTTGATCTTGTTGCTTTGAATGGAAATAATCGTGGCACTTTTTACACACACTGTTGTATTTTGGAGCTCTGACTGAGATGATAGTTTCTGATCAGAACCGTGAACATCACAAACATCTGAACACGTTCAGTATCAACCTCTGAGGTTGTTTTTACATGAACAAAGGTTCAATGTTCCAGTTGTGAATGTTAGTTCAAGTCTCTCAGGTGACTTTAAGAGCTCAGTCAGTCCAACAGTGATGATCATCTGTCCAAACAAGTCAGTTCATCAACTTCTACTGAGTCCACTTACCAGTGATGTTGAGTTGACAGCTGGCAGAGCTCCATCCATCATCTGTGTTCACTTGACACCGGTACTGTCCTGAGTCCTCAGTTCTGAGTCTGGACATGTGAAGTCTGATTCGTCCCTCTCTCAGAGCATCTTTGTCTCTCTGGACTCGTCCAGTGAAGCGTTGATGTTGATGATGGGACATCTCAACACCATTGAACACATGAAACAAGGCTGAGAGACTGAGAGCAGTTGTGAGGTCACAGTAGATGGAAAGAGAGCTGGAGGAGCTGGGAGGTTTGGTTGAGAAGGTCCACTCCAGTGTGATGTTGTGGTTCTGCTCTGCCTGATAGGAGCTCTGGGTCACATTCACTACAAATGTTGCTGCTGAGGAGACAGAGAGGGAAAGAGAGGAGCAGACACTCTGAGAACTGGACAGTGGTGGAAACTAACCAACATTTCATCTAACTGGATTTAATGGAATCACATCAAAGAGGAACTGGTTCTCAACTCAGATTTTTCAGTCCTTGTGGTCCAACTTACTTGGACTGAAAGACATCTCAGAGTCAAATTAGACTTTTTATCATAAATTTGTTGTATGTGTTGGGCCTTTGATTGAATTGATTGTTTTATCCATCATACAGGAGAATAACGTTAATTGCTCTGCTCATGCTCTGGGTCTCTGTAAAGCGCCTAGAGACAATTGTCATTGTAACAGACGCTATATAAATAAAATTGAATTGAATTGAATTGAATTTAACTTACAAATAAATATTTATTCATTCATAAACTATTCAACATTAATACTTCACAGGGCACTTTGTATTTTTTCTCCATCTTTATCCTTGTACTTCTCACCATCACACCATGAAATGTTCTTCAGTTATATTTCCTCTAAATGTGCTTGTAATAAATGGACTAAAGTTCTTCTCCAGCTCTGTCCTGACTGAAAGTCTAAAATAATGTTCAGATGTTTCCACTCCTCTTCTGTCACGGACTCAACTGATTTGCTTTCTGTTCTGATTTGATTCAGTCCAGTTCAGGACATCAGTCTGACAATCTGCCTCAACTATTACTTTTACTCTCAAAATGTTTTTTTTTTTTTTTTTGGATCTAAAGATTCAAACTTTCTTTACTGGAAGTTCAAAGATGTCCAGAATGTTGTAGAGTGTTTGTTCTTTTCTTTTCCTCCTCCTCTGCTTCTGTCTCTTTCTCTTAGAAGTGTGTAGACCACAGATGAAGACCTGCCTTCATCTGTCTTTCCTTCTCATAGAAAAATGAAATTATTGAGACGACTGTGTGATTATTATTCTTTTGCTATATTCAGTTTTCTGTGACCTGATATATGTGTGGGTCCAGTGCAGGATGTATGTTGACCTTTCTGAGTTAAGGTCATGTGACTGTTATTACCATCTAGTTGTAAATTATCTGTTATTTAGCTATATTGTTAAACCTTTTGTGACCCAAGTCTCTGTCTTCCCCAATTTCTGTAGGTCTCATAGTCTTGTGGTGGGTGTGGAAATTCCTCGTCCATTTTGCTCCTTGAATGTTTAAATCAGTTGACCATCTGGTGGAGATAATGACCATAAAACAGTCATGTATCCTGTCAGAAGGATGTC
>JAGFBZ010002902.1:0-205664 GCA_018398805.1 Hirundichthys speculiger
AAACCCTCATCCTCAACCCTCAGTCTCAACCCTCATCCTAAACCCTCATCCTCAACCGTCAGATCAACCCATCCTTAACCCTCATCCTCAGCCCTCGTCCTCAAACCTCATCAACCCTCATCCTCAACCTCATCACAACCCTCATCCTCAACCCTCTCAACAATCATCCTCAACCCTCATCTCAACCCCTCATCCACCCTTATCCTCAACCCTCATCCTCAACCCTCAACCCTCATCCTCAACCCTCAAACCTCATCCTCAACCCTCATTCAACCCTCATCATCCTCAACCTCAACCCTCATCCTCAACCGTCAGTCCTCAACCCTCATCCTAAACCCTCATCCTCAGCCCTCAGTCTCAACCCTCATCCTCAACCGTCAGTCTCAACCCTCATCCTTAACCCTCATCCTCAACCCTCAGTCTCAACCCTCATCCTCAACCCTCAGTCTCAACCCTCACCTCAACCTCAGCCCTCAGTCTCAACCCTTCCTCAACCCTCATCCTCAGCCCTCAGGTCTCAAACCCTCATCCTTAACCTCTCAACCCTCAGTCTCAACTCACCTCAACCCTCATCCCCTCATCCTCAACCTCAGTCTCAACCCTCATTCTCAACCTCATCCTCACCCCAGTCTCAACCCTGATCCTCAGCCCGTCAGTCTCAACCTTCATCATCCCTCATCCTAACCCTCAGTATCAAACCATCTCAACCCTCACCCTCAACCCTCAACCCTCATCCTCAACCGTCAGTCTCAACCCTCATCCTCAACCCTCACCTCAGCCCTCAGTCTCAACCCCATCCTCACCCTCTCGTCAGCCCTCAACCTTCCAAAAAACAGTCTCAACCCTCATCTCAAACCTCATCCCTCAACCCTCATCCTCAACCCTCATCCTCAACCCTCATCCTCAACCCTCAGTCTCAACCCTCATCTCAAACCCTCAGTCTCAACCCTCATCCTCAACCCTCAGTCCCCTCTCAACCCTCATCCTCAGTCTCAACCCTCAACCCTTAACCTCATCCAGTCCTCTCAACCCTCATCCTCAACCCTCATCATCACCTCAGTCTCAACCCTCATCTCAACCTCTCCTTCATCTCAAGTCTCACCCTCATCCTCACCTCATCCTCACCCCTCAGTCTCAACCCGATCTCAGCCTCAGTCCTCAACCCTTCCTCAACAACCCTCATCCTCAACCCTCAGTCTCAACCCTCATCCTCAAAACCTCATCCTCAAAACCCTCATCAGCAACCCTCAACCGTCAGTCTCAAATCCTCCCTCAATCCTCAGTCCCTCCCCTCATCCCTCCAACTCCTCATCTCAACCCTCATCCTCAAACCTCCCCTCAGTCTCAATCCGCAAAACCCTCATCCTCAACCCTCAGTTCAACCCTCATCCTCAACCCTCGTCTCAACCCTCAAAAAAACCCTCATCCTCAGCCAAGGTCTCAACCTCATCCAACCCTCATCCTCAACCCTCAGTCTCAACCCTCATCCTCAACCCCTCATCCTCAACCCACCAGTCTCAACCCTCATCCTCAACCCTCAGTCTCAACCCTCATCCTCAACCCTCATCTCAACCCCTCACCCCTCAGTCTCAACCCTGATCCTCAGCCGTCAGTCTCAACCTTCATCCTCAACCCTCAACCCTCATCTCAACCCTCAACCCTCAGTCTCAACCCTCATCCTCAACCCTCATCCTCAACCATCAGTCTCAACCCTCATCCTCAACCCTCAACCCTCATCCTCAACCGTCAGTCTCAACCCTCATCCTAAACCCTCACCCTCAGCCCTCAGTCTCAACCCTCATCCTCAACCGTCAGTCTCAACCCTCATCCTCAACCCTCATCCTCAACCGTCAGTCTCAACCCTCATCCTCAACCCTCATTCTCAGCCCTCAGGTCTCAACCCCCATCACCCTCATCCTCAACCTCATCCTCAACCGTCAGTCTCAACCCTCATCCTCAAACCTCATCCTCAACCTGATCCTCAACCGTCAGTCAACCCTCATCCTCAACCGTCAGTCTCAACCCTCATCCTCAACCCTCAACCCTCATCAAACCTCATCTCAACCCTCATCTTAAACCCTCAACCCTCAGTCTCAACCCTCATCCTCAACCTCATCCTCAACCCTCATCCTCAACCCTCATCCTCAACCCTCAGTCCTCAACCCTCAGTCTCAACCCTCAGTCCTCAACCCTCATCTCAACCCTCATCCTCAACCCTCCCTCATCCTCAAACCCTCATCCTCAAACCCTCAGTCTCACCCTCATCATCCTCATCCTCAACCCTCCTCCTCAACCTCAGTCTCAACCCTCATCCTCAACCCTCAGTCTCAACCTCATCTCACCCTCATCCAACCCTCATCCCAAACCTCATCCTCAACCTCAGTCTCAACCCTCAACCCTCATCCTCAACCCTCCTCAGTCTCACCCCTCAACCTCAGGCTTCAGTCAGTCAACCCTCATCCTCAACCCAGTCAACCCTTCATCCTCAACCCTCAGTCCTCAACCCTCATCCTCAACCCTCAGTCTCAACCCTCATCCTCAACCCTCATCCTCAGCCCTCAGGTCTCAACCCTCATCCTTAACCCTCATCCTCAACCCTCATCCTCAACCCTTAGTCTCAACCCTCAGTCTCAACCTCATCTCAACCCTCATCCTAACCGTCAGTCTCAACCCTCATCCTCAACCCTCATCCTCAACCCTCATCCTCAACCTCAGTCTCAACCCTCATCCTCAACCCTCATCCTCAACCCTCAGGTCTCAACCCTCATCTCAATCCCATCCTCAATCCTCAGTCTCAACCCTCATCCTCAACCTCAGCCCTCAGTCTCAAACCCTCATCTCAACCCTCAGTCTCAACCCTCAGTCTCAACCCTCATCCTCAACCTCATCCTCAGCCCTCATCTCAACCCTCATCCTCAAACCCTCAGTCTCAACCCTCATCCTCAACCCTCAGCCTCAACCCTCATCAACCTCATCTCAACCTCATCCTCAACCCTCAGTCAAACCTCTCTCACCCTCATCATCCTCAACCCTCAGTCTCAGCCCTCAGGTCTCAACCTCATCCTCAACCCTCAGTCTTAACCCTCATCCTCAACCCTCAGTCTCAACCCTCATCCTCAACCCTCAGTCTTAACTCAGCTCCTCAACCCTCATCTCAACCCTCATCCTCAACCCTCATCCTCAACCCTCAGTCTCAACCCTCATCCTCAACCCTCATCCTCAACCTCCTCCTCAACCCTCATCCTCAACCTTCATCCTCAACCCTTCATCCTCAACCCTCAGTCTCAACCCTCATCCTCAACCCTCAGTCTCAACCCTCAGTCTCAACCCTCATCCTCAACCTCAGCCCTCAGTCTCAACCCTCATCCTCAACCCTCAGTCTCAAACCCTCAGTCTCAACCCTCAAAACTCAACCCTCAGTCTCAACCGTCATCCTCAATCCTCAGTCTCAACCCTCAGTCTCAACCCTCATCCTCAACCCTCATCCTCAACCCTCATCCTCAACCCTCATCCTCAACCCTCAGTCTCAACCCTCATCCTCAACCTCAGCCCTCAGTCTCAACCCTCATCCTCAACCCTCAGTCTCAACCCTCAGTCTCAACCCTCATCCTCAACCCTCAGTCTCAACCCTCATCCTCAACCCTCAGTCAACCCCTCATCCTCAACCCTCAGTCTCAACCCTCATCCTCAACCCTCATCCTCACCCTCAGTCTCAACCCTCATCCTCAACCCTCAGTCTCAACCCTCATCCTCAACCCTCAGTCTCAACCCTCATCCTCAACCCTCATCCTCAACCCTCAGTCTCAACCCTCATCCTCAACCCTCAGTCTCAACCCTCAGTCTCAACCCTCATCCTCAACCGTCAGTCTCAACCCTCATCCTCAACCCTCAGTTCTCAACCCTCATCCTCAACCCTCAGTCTCAACCCTCATCCTCAACCCTCAGTCTCAACCCTCATCCTCAACCCTCAGTCTCAACCCTCATCCTCAACCCTCATCCTCAACCCCTCATCCTCAACCCTCATCCTCAACCTCATCATTATCAACCCTCATCCTCAACCCTCATCCTCACCCCTCATCCTCAACCCTCATCCTCAACCCTCATCCTCAACCCTCATCTCAACCCTCAGTCTCAACCCTCAGTCTCAACCTCAGTCTCAATCCTCAGTCTTAACCCTCATCCTCAACCCTCAGTCTTAACCCTAATCCTCTTTATTTTGAAATTCCACATCAGATTGGGCTGAAACTTGTTGAGTGTCATTCCCAGATGGGATACTATTAGTGAGAAGTGGAATGAATCTGTGGAAACTAGTACTTTTTATTTTATAAGTATTTCAAAGTAGTGGCAGTATACTGCATTTATACATGATTTTGATGTCACTTTATTTTGAAATTCCACATTCCCAGATAGGATAGAATAGAATAGTACTTTATGAATCCGTCACCGGGGAAATTCAGTCGTTACAGCAGCACAGGTTGGACAAATAATAATTTCAACAGGGCTTGGAGAAGTACTTGTTAAAAAAAAAAAAGGCAAAAAATAATATAAAATGTATATATAGCTCTCAAAAATATTCTAAAAAAAATTAAATTGTTAAGCATAAGCTATATACACACTACTATTGGGCTGGAGTGGAATGAGTCTGTGTATAGTGGATTTTTACGCTATTCATAGCGATTACCGTAATTTCAACAGCAAAACGGCACAAATATTTCAAAGAGGGCTGACGTTACGGCAGTGCTCATCTTTGGTCTCGTTGTAAAAAAATAAGCCTTCAGAATCTGCAAGTGGCATATAATGATCCCGTAAGGACACTTTTAAAAAGACCGCGATGGACTAGTGCCAGTGAAATGTTTGTGGCAGCGCGAGTGAACTCTTTACAATCTGCCCTGAGAGGTCTGATGTATACATTTATTTACATACGAAATTACCCTAAGAATGAAATCATCTTGCTGTACTCAAATATTAAGTTTACGCTACCAGTTTGAGCTCTGGAGACACTGGTACAGTTGTCTTTCAATTGATGTTGGTGTGTTTTTTTGTTTTTGTGTGTGCTTTTTCGACCTCGAGTGTGCAATAAAGTTTATTTAAATTATTTTCCCTCTGTTCTCCTTTTCTTGCCTGTTCATTGCGTAGCGGGGTGTAGCCCCACCCCTCTCTCTCCCCTCCCCTCCGTCCTCCGTCCTCCGTAGGGTGGCGCATGCGCACTCCGGACACTGCGTTTCCGGCCGTGATCGGAGGTGAGTGTAGGAAAGCTTTCTACGCCATATATATGAATAAAACAGTAGTTTAGAAGTTAGTTCGGTTCATGAAACATAGCTAGGTTGAATCGGAATACTTATAAAGATGACTGCTTCGTGTCGCAGACTTGATACATAGTTGTTTTTCTTTGTTTTTGTCGCGGCTGACTACTGCTAGTTTAAATTAGCATTAGCATGTAGCGTGAGCGTTACAAAGTGGTCCGCAGTATTTTAACACGAGTTTGTTTTTCATAATTTTAGTATATGCTGCTGAGCACACACCAACGTATGGAACTCACCGTTTTCTATCTCCGTTAACAGTAAATCTGTTCAGGTGGATCGGTGTCGCTTCCTTTTATTCATACACGACACAGCGCAGAGGAAAACCCCCTGAGAGGATGGACCGGTCCGGTTCATACCAGAGCTGAAGCAGTCCAGCACAGAGAGATGGAGCAGTGATGTTGATCTCCAGCACTGGTCCAGGAACAACTGCTGACTGTAACCAGTACTTCAGGCTGAATCCCAGTTGGTCCCAGTGGCCCTGTATCTGCATTTGAAGGAGCTTTTCAACAGGTGAGAGAAACCTGGAGAAGAAGGAGCAGAAGACCTGCTTTTGTTCAGCTACACTACTGGACACAGTGAGTCCTATGGAGGTGAAACTGGTGGTCAAGTCCAGAGCCCTCTTCAGAGACCCAGACCATGACCTCAGAGCAAAAATTAACTTAATAAACAGTGGAGAGGAAAAACTCCCCTACTGGGAGAAACCTTAAAGCCAAACAGTGACAAGGAAAAACTCACCTTTAAGAGGGTAGAAACCTTGAGCAGGACCTGGATCAAAGCACAGAAACTACAAGAATAGTGGAGCACATAGTTAAGTTGACAAAGTCCTCATAATGAACAAGTATGGGTTGGTCTGGAGGAAGAAGAGGAAAGGAGGGAAGAGTAGAGGGGTGAGGACACCAGTCAGTGGATCATGTTGGTGTCTCCCTGCAGTGTAGACCTATAGCAGCGTAGACCTATAGCAGCGTAGACCTATAGCAGCGTAGACCCATAGCAGCGTAGACCCATAGCAGCGTAGACCCATAGCAGCGTAGACCCATAGCAGCGTAGACCCATAGCAGCGTAGACCCATAGCAGCGTAGACCCATAGCAGCGTAGACCCATAGCAGCGTAGACCCATAGCAGCGTAGACCTATAGACAGCAGCGTAGACCCACAGCGTAGACCTATAGCAGCGTATAGACCCATAGCAGCGTAGACCTATAGCAGCGTAGACCTATAGCAGCGTTAGTAGACCCATAGCAGCGTAGACCTATAGCAGCGTAGACCTATAGCAGCGTAGACCTACAGCAGCATAGACCTATAGCAGCGTAGCTATGATGAAGCTGTTTCAGACCAGCCTGCTCTAGTCTGGTCTTCATCCATTTCTGTAGCTGTAGCTATGACTAATAACTAGGCTATTAACCCAACTTACTTTAGTTTAAACATCACTCTTGCTCTGAAATATTTTCTCCAGTAGATGAGTTTTTACTTATCACTGTTTTTTACTGTTAATTGTTGCTTGGGGATCAGATCATCCTCTGGGTCTATGAAAAGAGCCCAGAAACAATTTATATTATAACAGACAGAAAACAAAGTTGAATGTTGGAAATCTGAACACCACAAAAATGTTCTCCACTGGGTGGCAGCACTGGTGGTTACCGCTGCATTTGGGGCTTTGGAGAGATGAGTAAACAGAGATCCAGGTGATTGTGGAGGCATCCACCTGTCTCTTCTCCAGTTTCTTCTGGAGTAAAGCAGCTGGATGGTGTTAAATACTCTAGAGAAAGTGTCCACAGCAACAAACAGACAGTAAAACACAGGAGCAGCCTGAAAGATGCAGGAGGCTTAACAGCAGGAGACGAGACAGAAAATGACCAACAGTGTTGGCAGATGATGAAAATGTAATTATCCTACAGAGACCCCAAAATTATGGTATTTTAGCCCAAACTATGGTCCACTAAATCCAGCCATGACTCAGCCCAGATTACATGTTCTTTGGCTGTGTTTGGTCTTTATTGTAGTGACAGGAGTTGTTAGTATTTCCAACCACAAGAGGGCAGCAATAACTAGTCTGTGGATTTACTGGTAAGCTATAATGTACAGTTATAGTTGAATAAATATATGCAAAACTATTTATAAATCAGTCCAAGGTTTTAATTACCATTCAGCAATAAAATAAAAATAACCTTGTTGTGTATCAAAAATACATTTAAATGTAAATGAAATCAAAATGATAAATCCAACACTGTCAACAGTCTCTGTGGACTAAATTAAACTGATCTGAACTTTCAGTGTTTCTAAGTCCATTTTGTACTTTCTGAACTTTTTTATGCAGACTTTAATTGGGCTATACTTCCACTTTCTATTATTATTCACCAATAAAACAAAAAATAAGTCTTCAACAAATACATTAAACTATGAATACATTTAAATGGATTGCACTTATATACGGCTTTATCAGCACCAAGGTGCCCTCAAAGCGGTTTACATTTGGCTTCTCATTCACCCATTCACACTCACATTCATACACCAGCGGGCAGCAGCTGCCATGTTAGGAGGTGCTGCCAACCCACTGGGGGCAAGTGAGGGTTCAGTGTCTTGCCCAGGGACACTTTGGCATGTGGACAGTTGGAGCCGGGATCGAACCAGCAACTTTTCAGTGACAAGACGACCCGCTCTACCAACTGAGCCACAGCCACCCACTGCTAAATCTATAGAATATAGAAATAATATATCCAACATTGTCAACACAGTGGATGAAATTAAAATGATCTAAAGCAGTGGTTCTCAAACTTTTAATCCTGCGTACCACCTGAGAAACTGTTCAGCTCTCTGAGTACCACCATCATGACCAATTTTAAAATGTAGCCATATATGCCTTCATAATTAGCTTTAAATTCATAGGAGAGATGTTTATTCCTTATTGTTGTTATTTACTGTTACCTGAATTTAGTTTGAAACGTATTTATAATGCATTGTATGTTTCTGATTTAATTAAATATAAAAAAAGTGAATATGTGGAAAGTCCTGACGTTCCCCCGCGTACCATCAGAGAGCGCTCGCGTACCACTGGTGGTACACGCACCACAGTTTGTGCACCACTGATCTAAACATTCAGTCTTTGTAAATCCATTTTGTACTTTATGATCTTTTTTGATCCAGATTTGTGATGAGCTGATCTTCAATGGGTTATTCCTCCATTTTGGACTGCATTTCTTCATCCTATGAAACTAATAATCAGAATTAGGCTGGTAACTCTCCCTTGTGCTGTAACTGTCCCGTCCTAATCATAAACTAAATACAGTGCAGTGATGTGAAATCAGTTTGATAGAAATGACATTCCAGTGACGTCATTGCTGCTCACCTGAGTGACCTCTACCTCTGTCTCAGAATCACTGCTGTCTGTCTCTGGAGCCCCTGGTGTCGTCCACGTTGAAGGACCTTCTTTCTGGACAGGTTGTTGACGTCATTGCTGCTCACCTGAGTGAACTCTACTTCTGTCTGAATTATCCTACAAATAAGATAATGATGATACATCTGCCAACACTGATGCCCGATCACCTCTCTTCCTCCTCAGCCCCCCCGTGGATCTTCCGGGTCATTGCAGCTTGTATTAGTGTAGAAACAAGAACAAGTTGGTGGATTGAAGAGAAAACTATCTCAACTATGGACCAGGACCAGAACCAGGACCTGGACTCTCTGCAGGCCACCAAGTGGACCGAAGCGGGCTCCTCCTCTGCTGGTCTAAAGGTCCGTGTTCAGGTTTTGTGTCTGGTGCTGATGTTCAAATCAGTTTATTTGAGCAGGTATGAAGAAGTTTGAACTGAAGCTCAGAGAACAGGATCACATGACCTTTCTAATCTAGTTTTGAACAGCTATATGCAGAAATCATAGAAAAAAAAGATTTTTTTTCCTAAGTTGATAGTGGATTTTGTGGTCCTTGTCACTGGCGACAAGGCAGGGAAAAAAAACGTCGAAATGGTCTCATTTTGGTTGCATTTGGTGACCAGTTTGTCACCATTTTATGCCTTGATTGATAATATAACAGGTGCATGATCTGATATGACGATACTCTCATACACCCAGGAGTGGGCTGATGGGAGAATTAGATTATCAATAAGAAATTTGTCAATCCTGGAAAAGGTGTGCTGCACATGAGAAAAAAAAACCAGGACTCTTCTGTTTGGGTTGAGGAGAACTTCTGCTCCTTTGATCACCTCTGTTCACACCCACCACCCCCGCCCCCCCCTCACCTGAACCATTCTCTACAGTCAGCCCCTCTCCTGTTTTCAACTCCCCAGTACCTCTGATATATTTAATCTCATCCACAGTTCCAAGTCTGCCACCTGCCAGCTGGACCCTCCTCCCACATCCCTGGGTTAGGGTTAGGGTTCCCTCCCCTCTCTGCTTCCCCTCATTTCCACCATTATTCACTCCTCTCTCTCCATCGGTATTGTCCCTTCTGCTTTCAGAACTGCTGCTGTCACCCCCATCCTGAAGAAACCCGGTTCAGATCCCAACAACTTCAATAACCTCCATCCTATTTCCAACTTGCCTTTTATTTCAAAAATCCTTGAAAAAACAGTTTCCTCTCAACTCCATGCCCATCTCACCCTCAATAGCCTCTACGAATCCTTTCAAGCTGGTTTTAGTCCCGGTCACAGCACTGAAACAGCCCTCCTCAAAATCACTGATGTTTATATTTAGACAACTGTCTTACATCGACATCATAGTGTACTTCCTATTTCCAGACAGTTGATCTGTGGATCAGCTGAACTCCTGTTATTGTAATAATATCTGTTGTTGTGACATCACATTTTTTATCTGAGCAGATAGTCAAACTGAAGTGTCATGTTCCAAAGACGAAACTATTTTCAAGTTCTGACTGATGAAAGTTTTTGTGTGTAGAGAGAATGCGTGACACCCACTGTCAATCTGAAGTGGCTTTGATAAAAACAGTTCATGAATGTGTTCTTAGGGTTTTTGTTTCAGCAGCTTTCTCTGTTCACACTTTTGACCTGACAAACTGGGATGTGTTACCTGTAGGGCCCTGGCTGTCAGGAGATGGTTCATATGACTCCTCATAGACAAAAAAGCTCTTCACTCATAGTGGAAAGACCATGTCTGATAGAATTTGATTAAAACTGAAATAATTTCAACAGCTCAGCCAACATGAAGTCTTCTTCTCTGTTGTTACAGAAACAAAGGAACAAAGGAAGAACCAAGAGTCACCGCTGTGAGCAATGTGGAAAAGTCTTCACCTCTTCATCAAATCTGACTGAACATATGAGAATTCACACTGGACATAAACCATACAGATGTGATCAATGTAGATCAACTTTTACCACATCAGGTTATCTAAAGATACACCAGCGTATTCACACTGGAGATAAACCATACAGATGTGATCAATGTGAATCAGCTTTTATCACATCAGGTTATCTAAAGATACACCAGCGTATTCACACTGGAGATAAACCATACAGATGTGATCAATGTGAATCAGCTTTTACGACATCAGGTGCTCTAAAGAGACACAAGCATATTCACACTGGAGATAAACCATACATATGTGATCAGTGTGGATCAGTTTTTACAACATCAGTTAATCTAAAACAACACCAGCGTATTCACACTGGAGAAAAACCATACAGATGTGATCAGTGTGGATCAGCTTTTACTAGATCAGGTGCTCTAAAGAGACACCAGCGTATTCACACTGGAGATAAACCATACAGATGTGATCAGTGTGGATCAGCTTTTACCACATCAGGTGCTCTAAAGATACACCAACGTATTCACACTGGACATAAACCATACAGATGTCATAAATGTGGATCAGCTTTTACAACATCAAGTGCTCTAAAGAGACACCAGCGTATTCACACTGGAGACAAACCATACAGATGTGATCAGTGTGGATCAGCTTTTACAACATCAGTTAATCTAAAACAACACCAGCGTCTTCACACTGGACATAAACCATACAGATGTGATCAGTGTGGATCAGCTTTTACTAGATCAGGTGATCTAAAGAAACACCAACGTATTCACACTGGAGATAAACCATACAGATGTGATCAGTGTGGATCAGCTTTTTCTAGATCAGGTGATCTAAAGATACACCAGCGTATTCACACTGGAGATAAACCATACAGATGTGATCAGTGTGGATCAGCATTTACACAGTTGGGTCATCTAAAAAAACACCAGCGTATTCACACTGGAGATTAAACCATACAGATGTGATCAGTGTGGATCAGCTTTTACTAGATCAGGTGATCTAAAGATACACCAGCGTATTCACACTGGAGATAAACCATACAGATGTGATCAATGTGAATCAGCTTTTACTAGATCAGATCAACTGAAGATGCACCAAAAAATTCACAACAAAGGGAAACAGTAAATCTGTGATCGGTGAGGATCAATTGTCACTGCATGTGTTCAATTAAAAATACACAAACGTCATCACGTTGAAATGAGTTTTGTCTGTAGACTGTGGGAAAGGTTTTCTGAGATCATCAGATATCAAAAAGCACCAATAGATTAATGGAGGATGAAAGCTGTTCATCAGTAACCAGATTTTGAAAATCTGCCTCAACAACAGCATCAAAGAGAAGAAGATAATCATCTTCACTGAGAGGAAAATAAATGTAATGTGTGTGTGTGTATTTACACAAATGTAGCCTAATTTCATTTCTACTGGATGTCTCTTTAGTAAGCAGGGTGCAGGTGTGTTCATCAATAACAATAACTTTTTTAACCTCCGCATAAGTTTGTCACAGTTGCCATGGAATCCACAGTGACGAGAAAACACTCCCTGACTTGTTGTGGATTCCAGTTCCTCCCTTAACCCTCAATCTCAAAATTCCGTGCTCCCGTGAAGTGCAAGTGCTGTCCCGATTCTTAGAAAGTCAAGTTGAGGGACAAGTTTGAGGGCTGTATCGCCTTCAATATTGAGATTCTTAGCACCACCCTCAGAAGTAAGGGCTACCCAGAAGGCATTGCGAATTTTCGCCAAGACGTCTTTGGAAAGGATGGCGCCAAAAAAAGCGCTACAAATGTATTTTCGTAGTTAATAAAGATAAATGTTATGAAACTATCTTACTGTCTTAGTTATATATATTTATATTATTCTTCTACGTCTTCTACTTCTCCCTCTTCGTTGTCATTGTTTTCTTGGCAGACTGGACGTAGCTTTGGCGTAAGGCCGCCCCCCACAGTCTGAAGATGTAACTGCACTCAAGGGGTGTCCCATTTCTAAGTCACGAGACAGACCTGACACTAACTTTGGAGGGCCAATATTGAGGGTTAAGGGCGAGGGTTGAGACTGAGGGTTAAGGGCGAGGGTTGAGACTGAGGGTTAAGGGAGGAATTGGAATTGGCCCTTGAATAATCAATATTAACCCTTTCGGGGCCTGAGTTTTTTCAAGAAAATACACAGTTTTGATATCAAGATTTCAAAAGACTATAACTTGAAAGCAGTTTGAGATAAAGGTGTAATCTCAATGAGAAATTTTTCAGTATGACTCAAAATCTGTGATGCGGTGAAATTATTCATATAATTTGCATATTATGATGTCACAAGGTGGTGGCCATTTTAGAAAATGTTCAATTTTGATATCGAGGATTCAGAGGACTATAACTTTAAAGTGGTTTGAGATAAAGGCATACTGTAAATGAGAAATATCTTCAGTATTAACCAAAATTGGGATTGGAAATAGATTTGTCATCTAATTTAATTATTGTTACATCACATGCCCAAACCTGCCCAGTAGTCCTCAGTTTCATATTTTTCCACAAACCCCATGCACAAATGAAGTGACATGAAATCTTTCATTTCAGGGACAATCACATAATAAACTCATGAAATCTGGAGTTTGGTTTCAATGTTTCCCTGTCAAAGGTGAAAAGTAGTAACAAGATTCGGCATCACATTTTAGATACAGCCTGTTTTATTCACAAAGGTTGCTTGTCGAAATTTTGCAACTTTGGTGGTTAATAGTAATAAGTTAATAGGTCATAGATCCCACCTATGGTGATCTTGTTTCTCCCTGTATCTTCCACCATTCTTTGGTCGCTAACAACTTCTGCATACTTGGTGCTATTTCACCTATTCTTGTACCAAAATGTTTAGCTTGTTCTGGAGATTGCTGTTATGATTTTTTTTGTGTTTTTTTTATCTGTCACTGAATGAATGGGAAGCTCTTCATATCTCGTAAAAGCTTCTTATTACTACAGCAGCATACTTTCAGCTAGAGATGCCATTTAAACTTCACACGGTTCTCAAAGGGTTAGACTATTTTCATATGACTTTCTAAAAAAAAAAAACAAAAAAAAAACTTGTTTTTGAAATGTCAGTTTAAATTTTATGAAATTTTCTGCTCTCTTCAATTTTTATAATGGGAGTCAATGTGAGCCTGTTAGAGCGGAGGTCATCTGACCTAGAGTGGGAGAACTCCCTGATTTTTTGTTTACTTTCAACTTGTTTTACTACCTAAATGTTTCAACTTGAGCTACAATTTATAAATCAAAACATTGGTAAGTTTGTTCTTTTTCTATTCCTAATCCACCAAAGTGTGCTACTTGCTGAATTTCAGCCTCAGAGCCTGAAGAGTCACCTGAAATTCTTCATGATTTATAATATAATAATAATGGGAGATCAACAGTGTTATTCTTTTAATTCAGAAACGACTTGTCTTTTTTTTTATCTAGAAAATGAAATAAAATTTACAGTGCTGCATTCTCCTATCTCTTCTGAATATATCTGCATCAAAATGGCTTTGATTGAATGAACTGTTAGCTATATGGGTCTAATGTGAGGAATAACAGCGGCCCACCTCAGTGATCTCATGCTGTGCAGACTGACAGCTGCAGCCCTTAGGTTACCATGGAGACACTAATGAGCAGGTGTAGTAAAGAGGTAGGTAGCTATTTTAGGCACAGGTACTGTTCAGCTAACTTTGGTCTGTTTAGCATTTTGCTAATTTTGCTGCTGTTAACATGCAGCTGACTTAGCATTTTTGAGCATAACGTTAATTCAGCTCAACATGCTTCTAATTTTGCAGTGGTCACAATGTTTTTTTTTTACTTGGCTTCTTGGAGCATTTCTTCTCACTTAGCTGTAGTTAGCATGTAGCTCACCTTGGTGCATTTAGCTTGTTCTTATTTGTAAGCTTTGAGATCATTTTGGTAAATTTGGGTTTTTGCTTTTTCTTTATTAAAGGTTTAACTACTTTCGCATTCTCTGGGTAATTTCAAAATTACCTGAATGAAAATGTTCAGCTTCTCCTGTAGATGAATACTTTGAATTCTGCTTTTACAGATCTTTGTGCTTGTACATATTATGCTTTACTGTAATACATTTATGGGCCTCTTTATTGTTAGGTAAATTAGGCTATTGTTTGCTATTATCCTTTTACAAATGTTGTATATTTTCTTGCTGTGACTAAAAAGGTCACGACAGAGAGGCATGTGGATTCTTCAGATTAGGGCTGTGTGACTGAGGTGTTTCCTGTCGTAAACATTTATGGTTAACTGTATCATAAACTTTTGATGACCCCAATTTTTCCATCCCTAATTTATACATATCATTGGTTCAATTTCTCCTTTCATGTTTAGTATCTAACTTGCCCATATGTATAAAAAAAAACAACAATAAAAAAGTCATGTGGTATAAAATGGGGAACCTTTAGACTGCTTTTTTTTTTGTTTTGTTTTTGTATTTGTCACCTCTGACTCTGTATTGCTTCCTTGTCAGTTAAAAAAAAAACGACTATAATCTGAACCACTCCTGAGTTTTTTTTGTTTTGTTTTGTTTTATTTTTATTGATAATTTTCCTAACATTTAATATTTACATTTTTGCTGGTTTAAGAATTTATTGTTTTTTCTAGTGGCTACAGGATTACAGGGCTACAGGCCACATTTAGCAGGAAACATCTCTGGATATTTGTAATCTAGAAGCTCTTTGTTGTCAAGTGTGGATGTTGTTTGATGGCTCAATGTTCATTGACGTTATAGGATCACTATGACTGGAGTAAACCTTAACCTTAAAACCTTCATAAAAGTGCCTCCTTGTCAGTAATTTCTTGTCATATTTATCGATGCATCTTCTTACTTACATCTTCCCGCTTGTGGTGTTCCTGCGTATTTACTGACCAGCAGCTATCTGGTCTCCATGGAAACAGTCCATTATAGTTGCTGTTTTCTCCCGTTCCTTCTCAACGCTGACTGGCCTGCAGCTGTAGCTTCTCTTTCCAGGGGGCTAGCTTAGGCTAGCTTATCCAGGTAGTCTTGGTTAGCCTTCTTTCCAGGGGGCTAGCTTATCCAGCTAGTCTTGATTAGCCTTCTTTCCAGGGGGCTAGCTTAGGCTAGCTTATCCAGCTAGTCTTGATTAGCCTTCTTTCCAGGGGGCTAGCTTAGGCTAGCTTATCCAGCTAGTCTTGATTAGCCTTCTTTCCAGGGGGCTAGCTTAGGCTAGCTTACCCAGCTAGTCTAGGTTAGCCTTCTTGTGTGAGCTTTTCAAATAGACTTTCAGATTCGTGGGTTTTTTCTCCTTCAGAAGGATTCCACACATTGTATCACCTGCTTCTACAACAAGGCACTTATTTTTATCGTTAACACAGTCATAGTCAAAGAAATCCCAAATAGGACTGAGACGCTTTCTCCCAACTTTTGCCGCAGCTATCACTGCTGATCAGGTTTTTTTTTTTTTTTTTTTTTTGCGGTTGTTGTACGGCTGAGTGAAGTTAATAGATTTCAAACATTTGAGAAAAAAAAATACGAAAACGAAGGACGTTCTTGATATTATTATAGTTAATTTTAGTTCGTTTTATAAACACAAAACACAGTTTCAGTTATCGTTTTTTTAAAAAACTCATATTTTATTTCAGTTAACGAAAATGTTTTTTCAATTCTAGTTTTCGTTATTTCGTTCGTTTTTGTTAACAATAATAACCTGTACCGGTCCATTGTGGTGAAGAGAGCGCTGAGCCAAAAGGCAAGGCTCTCTGTTTACCGGTGGATCTTTGTTCCAACCCTCACCCTACGATCATGAACTGTGGGTAGTGACCGAAAGAATGAGATCACGGATACAAGCGGCAGAAATGAGTTTTCTCCGCAGGGTGGCTGGACTCTCCCTTTGAGATAAGGTGAGAAGTTCAGTCATTCGGGAGGGACTCAGAGTAGAGCCACTGCTCCTTCATATCGAGAGGAGCCAGTTGAGGAGGTTCATCTGGTTAGGATGCCCCCCGGACGCCTCCCTGTTACAGGCATGTCCAACTGGGAGAAGACCACGGGGAAGACCCAGGACCCGCTGGAGAGATTATGGACCCTATCTTGCGCCAAACCTCCTAAACCTGCTATTAAGGGATAGCAGGAGGGGCGTTCCCCCACAAAGAACGCAATCTTCCACCTCCCGAAACCCACGATCTTACCTGCGCTAACCGCTATATTATGCACACATTATGCATGGGAGTGGTTAGGGCGTTCCACCTGTTTAACCAATCAGTGCGTCAGTAGCCATTGCCTTTAAGAGCAGGTTGCGGTACCTGCAAACTGGTATGGAGCGTCTTTTCACCCAGATCGGAGCAGCTCTCATGGACAGCTCGTCTGGGACTCTGTTGTAGAACTTCCGGTAACACTTTATAATAGCTATACACTATTAAGCATTAGTTAAGCATTGGTTAAGCATAATTTAAGCATTAGTTAATCCTCAATTCCTCATGAACTCATCATGAATTCACCATTAGTAATGCATTACAAAGCATTAGTAAAGACAGTTATAAATGCTCAACTAATACATTATTAAGCATTAGTCAAGCATTAGGAAATCCTTAATTTTTCATGAATTAACCATTAATTCAACATTAGTAATGCATTGCAGAGCATTAGTAAAGACAGTTATAAATGCTCAACTAATACATTACTAAACATTAGTTAAACATTATTAAAGTGCCTAATTCATCATTAACTCATCATTTGTAAATAATTAGTTATACATTACTAAGCATTAGTAAACACAGTAATAAACGTTTTAAACTCAACCTATTTAGAAGTACTTAAGCAGCAGTTGAGCATTAGTAAATGCTTAATTAATCACAAATTCATGATCTGTATAGCATTTATTATGCATTACGAAGCACTTAATAAACCCAGTTAAAAATGTTTTGTTGCTCATTGATAACCTCAGTTGTTAATACTTAATAAAAGGTTAGCAACTGTGTTAGTATATGTTTTACAAACACGTATTCATACTCAATGAATAATTTATTAATGCCTATTAATGCAGTTACTACTCATTAGTTACCCATTAGTTAAGTATATTCTGTGAGCCCATCTAAAGTGAGGACTATCTATGCTTTATAAAGCATTTATAAATGACACAGAACCAAAGATATACAAAGTGTCAGTTTTATTGGTCCCAAACAATATCAGCTCTTTTAAATACATGCTTTAAACAAATACAATCTATAAAATTTCAAGTAAACTTGACTCATTTTCTGTCGACCCACAAAGCCTTCACTGTCCTAAGCTAATAATTTGATGGGAAGTGGTGGCATCCCTATGGAGACCCAAGGGCCTTGAGTCTCCGTAAGTCTCCATAGTTAAAAACTGTAGGAAAATATGGCTATCTTCAAACTGTTGGCCAAGGAATGTGACCAAAATGAAAGAATGAAAAAGGCTGTTTGGTTTGAGTAAGCCATAGGAAAAAGATGTTATTTTTGGCACGAACTAGCCCTTTAAAGTGCATCAAGTGTTTTACAGTAAAACAAAGACACAATATCCAAATGTTCCAAAGATAAGTGTGTATTAAAAAAAAACCAAAAACAACTGACACAGCCTACATGGTGTACAACCCCAAGATGTTAACTAACTTTTGGATGACGTACTGAACACTGAACACCTTCAAAGATTCTTTGACAAACATCTTCAAATAACAACAGTCTGTGATCGCATAAAATAGAAAAATAAAATACAAGCTCTTTTAAATACACACTTTAGAAACCATAACATTTCGAGTAAACTCCCCCAAGGAGTACTTCATCATTCACACACACCCGCTGTTCTTCCTCCTCCTTCCTCCCTCTCCTCCTTCTCTCACACACACGCACATACACGCACATACACACACACACAATGATTATGTGGACTGAATGGCTTGCCAAAAAACAACACACTACCTGTATTTTCTTGAAACGTCATGAATTAACCTACCAAATGCACCATGACGGTGCTTTTTGGCAAGCCATTCAGTCCACTCAATGACTGCAAGGCGGTCTTGAAGCAAGGATTCTGTTCGGTTTCCCCTGAGCCTCCAAATCTTCTCTTTGTAAGTTCTCCAGGCCCTTTCGATGTGTTGGGTACGGGCTCCAGTAAGGGGATCAACGTAGGACCTGCTATGGTTTACCGTGTGGTGCACATACCCTAATGCAGGGAGCTCACGGTAAGCGCGCCACTGATCACTGATGATGTTGGACCCAACCCGCACATGTTGGGTGATCAGAGGCACCAGATGTGCTCGGTTTCTCCGCTCTACCAGGCGTAGAATTGGCCTTCGAGAGTTCTCCTTTACACCAAGCATCCCAAAGACCCATTTTTTCCGGTTTCAGGCACCAGCCATTCTTCCTCTCCCATGCTGATGCAGAAACAAAACAAATATGTAAACAGATTAGGTACAGTATGAACAAATACAAAACATCGGTTGACTGTATTTCATAATCATAGGAAGTAAATATTAGTAATACACACCTTTCGTTTGTGCCGAAAATGGCTCTCATCGATGACGACAAACTCCCGTCTGCCGCCCATCCTCTGACCCGTACGTCTTCTCATTTTTTTTAATGCAGTTATACACACTCCCCTTAATCGTTTGGCCATTTTGCTCAGGGTTGCTGAGCTACCCGCAATGGTGTCATCTAGCATGTCGATCTGCCGCAGCCCCTGAGCAAATCTATAAAGACAAAAAATAAATAATGTTTATTGTGAACCTGACATGCTATGTGCACAGATTTCAGTAACTCAACCTAATCCAAATAATTGATAAAACATTCCATGCATGATTTTTCATATTGTATATTTTATGGATACTACAAAGACACTGGCAGTATAGTGAGCTGTGAGCCTGTGACACATGTTTAATGATACTGCTATTACTTGCTTACCTGTAGATGAATTCCATCCAATTACGGATGGGTATTTTTGAGTGGCTGAAGATGGATTTGTGCCTGACTGAAATTTGTTTTGCTCCATGTTCTGGTCGTCGACAGACCCTAGAAGAATAGCAACATGGGAAAAAAAGAATGATAAAAAGAATGATAACAAGGAATTTATTTATTCATTCATTCATTCATTTATTTAATTGCTCTAAATCACATGTTCTCAAAGTCTTTATAACTCCTAGACTGAAAACCATTGAACAAGGTTTGCAATATTAAGCTTCCCCCAATAAATTCAAATTTAAGCATGCAATCCCATGCAAATGCATGACACAATTAGACAGACAGACACAGACACACATTGAAGTTATATGATGATATAATTGGGCTTCTTACCAGGAATACTGATCTTGACTGTTTGTCCTCCTCTTCAATTTCATCTGGTGATGGCATGTTGTGCATTTAATTTTCCTTTTAAGAAGTTTCTTCTTTTGAAGCCACTTTATTAGCTTCAGGCCTTTTCTTTTTGTCATGTCCCCACTGATAAGATTCTTAAACTTTCTGAACCTGTTCATTGTTTGCAGACTCGGGGTGTTTTTCTAGAGCTGTGTCATCAATATGAGAAAATTAAAAAACCCGCGGTCTCGCTCTCCAGAACCGCGGAGGAGGCTGGGACTTGTAGGACGCTGGGACGTGTAGGACGGTGGGACGTGTAGGACGCTGGGACGTGTAGGACGCTGGGACGTGTAGGACGCTGGGACTTGTAGGACGCTGGGACGTGTAGGACGCTGGGACGTGTAGGACGCTACTGCGCTTGCTCCTAACGTCAAAAACGCTAGTGCGCATGCTCCAAAATGCGAAAGTCGGAGAGAGAGCCTTATCACGTTGGAGAGATGGCAGCTGATAGTAGAGGCAAACAGGTTGCAGAAACGGAGTTGTCCTCAGTGTCAAGTGGGCGCGTCGTTGGTAAGCGGAGACGGAACAAAGAAACTACTACGGAAGAGAGTGACATATTACCGGTGGAAGACGGAGATACCGTCGATAGTGGTGAGTACATTTCATTTTCATGTTTCCCTTCCCACATGGAATACAACCCCGGAACGTGTATTACATGTTTGCTTGTGCGTGTGTTTGTGTGATCTAGACTCTAGATGCTAGAAGAGAGCATGGAGTCCCCGGGTTAATAGTTAGGAAGCAAATAATGGACCCTTATGGAACTGTTAGAGTGTACAAACCATTTGTACATTTCCGGGGCCAGTTAAACATTGACTTTATGTGAGGTCCCAGGAACACAAATGCCATTAAATGGGGGACTGCAGACTAATGCATGCCAAAATGGGAATTTCTTGAAATGAAACTTAATGATAATTACTGCTACAGACCTACAGCTGTTTAATATGTGCCAGTTTGGTTCCTTGAAATGAAAAATTTTGAGAACCAGTAATCTAGATGATTCATTAATACAATAAACAATTTACTCTGTATTAGGTATGCGGGGAGGACATGCCAAAAAGAAGAACTCAGCAGTGGAGAATGTGGAGATGGATTCTTTGGAAGAGAGGCTCATCGCAGATGATAGTGGTGTGTACTGTACCCTTTGATTGACTTGTATCCCTTTGATGTTTACTGTACTGTGTGCTAGAGCTGTAGTAGTATAACTTGACCTGAACTTTACTTTCCATCAGGTGTGTCCATTGCCCCAACTAAAGTCCTGGCAAACAAAAAAATTGCAGATGAGTTGGAGCTGTATAAGCTGAAGGCAGCCTGGCAACAGGAGAGGATTGATGAGCTGACCAAGGAGAGAGATTTTCTGAAAGAACAGCTGGCAGCAGGTAAGTGTCAAAAGACACTTTACTATAATAACTCTGGACACAACTTAAGGCCACTATAATTGTATTGGATATTGTTGTGTTATTTTTTATTAATTTTTGTTTTCAATTAATTTCAATTTGTGTTTTTCTTCATTTCAGTTAAGTTGTTTGTTGTTTTGATTTATACAAAATGAGTCTGGTTGCAGAGCGCAGAACGGGGTGGGCTGGAAAATAAGGGGGGCGGACAGATAAGGGAAGGATTGAGGGCTCATCGTATCTAATATAATCAGTTGTTACTAGGTCGAATTTTCAGACTTAGAAGAACATGAAACAACGTTGACCCTTAGCAGTCAGCAGACCCTTCATAATTTTGACCCCTGCGATGTAGCGCTGTGGATAGCATTGCGCCGACAAGGACATCTCCCAGCCATGGAGGTGGGCCACTACGAGGAGGGGAGAAGCCAGCTCTGCTAGTATGGCAGCAAAATGTGTTCCCTTAACAACAATAAGATTCTCCGGTGGCTGAACTCTTAATGCACTGTCCACACTGTCATATCATACCCATAATGTTTTCATAGGCAGTATGTTTATTTGGAAGGCAACTGGAAACAAATTTCGGAATTCTTAATGCTGCTGACAGAAACAACAAACCAGCACACTATTGGATAGTATGGGCCCTCAATTCATCCTTTATTTGTCTGCTCGCTGCCAGGCCACTGTTGTTGGTCTCCGCAACCGTTCTGTGCACTGCATACTGACCCGTCTTGTTTGTACATAGTTCTGAAGCCCTCAAAAGTGTTTATTTAACTAGTAAGGGGAAGGGTCCGGGGGCGTGCTTTTCTGGTTAAAGGAACACAACCAACCAGTTTGGTATCATTATTTGTTTGGGAATCATTGAGGTGGTTGATTTGAGTTGTGCATCACTGGTCCACAACAACTCGGATAAACTCAATAACTGTCGAACTATATGAATGGATACAAAACAAGCTTTAAACTCTTTCATGTGAGATGATGCCGCATGTTTGATTTCTTTCTGTTTTAAATAGCTCTTAAAAAAGATGGTGCAGCATCCACCTCCACCCTGAACACAGCACCCAACTCCTCCCAGAAACGCAAGACTTTATGTTCCTCTTCTGACGACTCAATGGAAACGTCCTCCGACAGTGAGAGTGAGTCGGAGTCTGACTCTGTCTCGCCCTGACTCGTCTCCGGACAAAAAGAAGAACAAGAAAGACAAGAAGAAGACGGGGAAAGGGAAAAAGAAGGTGAAAAAGTCGAAGGAAAAGGAGATGGGCCCAAAGGCACGTCAGAGAGGTTAAAAAAAAATAATAATAAAAACACACAAATGAATAAATGCAGACATTGTTTAACAAGCTAACAATCTCCTCCCATTTACATTGTATGAAAAACTATGCAAACATTGCCAGATCGTTCACGATGGGAGGAGGGGCTAAATTCAAAGTCGACAATGCAAAACAAAGATATTAAAGGGATAGTTCAAACACAATTACATTTTCCCCTATGGTTACCCCATGGAAATATGTATTTATTTATTGTCAGCCAATATCTTGATTATAGTTGTATTTGGTTATTGTGGTTAACTGTGGGGACACAAAGGACACTGTGTGCATAATATAGATGGTGTATGTGAATGTGTGTGTGTGTGTACACCTTTTAATGTGGATAAAACTAATTTTATGTTCTCTGTATTGCAGCCCTGAATCCAAAGCAGGCAGTGCTCAGGTATCAAAAAGTACTAAAGGCATCCCGTAAAGGTGGGACCATGGGTGCTGCGTTCTCAACCGTCGGTGTAGATCGTGACACAGTGGTGGCCACTGCACCCATTGCTGAGCTTTTTATCGAACAGGTACAAGGACATCTTAGATGGTCACAAAACTGGTCGTGTAAAACTAGCAGTGTTTGCGTCAGAATGCTCTCTGGCAATTGAACAGGATTCTGCTATAAAGGAGAATGTGAAAACACTTAAAAACAACAACAAGCTGCTGCCCCTCACCAAGAAGTGAGCTTGGGCTAAGGTTCACTGTGAGAATACCGGTCAAGTGGGCACACCAACATAAAGTTTGATATTTTGTCGAATATTTTTTAAAAATGTAATATTTGAAAAATGTTACGTTGGTGTGCTCAGTTGTCCTCACTTGACCGGTTACCTACTTGAACAGCACTGTGATCCACTTGTGTACTGTGATCCACAAGTTGTTTTTCTTTGGAGTGTGATTGCTCTTTGTTTACAATTGTTTACTTAATAGAGCAGTTTTATTTGTTAGATAAGAATGTTTTATTTTTCCACCATATAGCCTTGGAGCTGTACACCATGTAGCCTGTGAGCTAGGGTGTGTCAGTTGATTTTTTACACACTGTTATCTAGCAATATTTGAAATTGAATTTGTTTTTCTGTAAAGCACTTTGTGCACTTTAAGGACACAGGAAACGAACGTATTCCTCCTCCTGCAACTTTTACCGTTCGCAGGAGGAGGAATACGCTCGTTTCCCATTGAAACACACATTGAATCCCAGAATCAGGCAGCCACCTACTTCTGGTGTGTGTGTGCTCTAGAGATAAGGATAGTTCACCAGTTTACTCGAAATGTTATGGTTTCCAAAGTGTGTATTTTAAAGAGCTTGTATTTTATTTTTCTATTTTATGCGATCACAGACTGTTGTTATTTGAAGATGATAAGAAAATGAGTCAAGTTTACTTGAAATTTTATAGATCGTATTTGTTTAAAGCATGTATTTAAAAGAGCTGATATTGTTTGGGACCAATAAAACTGACACTTTGTATATCTTTGCTTCTGTGTCATTTATAAATGCTTTATAAATGCTTTATAAAACATAGATAGTCCTCACTTTAGATGGGCTCACAGAATATACTTAACTAATGGGTAACTAATGAGTAGTAACTGCATTAATAGGCATTAATAAATTATTCATTAAGTATGAATACGTGTTTGTAAAACATATACTAACACAGTTGCTAACCTTTTATTAAGTATTAACAACTGAGGTTATCAATGAGCAACAAAACATTTTTAACCAGGTTTATTAAGTGCTTCGTAATGCATAATAAATGCTATACAGATCATGAATTCGTGATTAATTAAGCATTTACTAATGCTCAACTGCTGCTTAAGTACTTCTAAATAGGTTGAGTTTAAAACGTTTATTACTGTGTTTACTAATGCTTAGTAATGTATAACTAATTATTTACAAATGATGAGTTAATGATGAATTAGGCACTTTAATAATGTTTAACTAATGCTTAGTAATGTATTAGTTGAGCATTTATAACTGTCATTACTAATGCTCTGTAATGCATTACTAATGTTGAATTAATGGTTAATTCATGAAAAATTAAGGATTTCCTAATGCTTGACTAATGCTTAATAATGTATTAGTTGAGCATTTATAACTGTCTTTACTAATGCTTTGTAATGCATTACTAATGTTGAATTAATGGTTAATTCATGAAAAATTAAGGATTTCCTAATGCTTGACTAATGCTTAATAATGTATTAGTTGAGCATTTATAACTGTCTTTACTAATGCTCTGTAATGCATTACTAATGTTGAATTAATGATGAGTTCATGAGGAATTGAGGATTAACTAATGCTTAACTAATGCTTAATAGTGTATAGTTATTATAAAGTGTTACCATAATCTTAGATATTTTTTGTTCATTTTTCACATTCCTGCTCCACTGCTGATCTTCTGTACTTTGCTGTTGCAGCAACGTAACTTCTCCATTCAGGGACGAATGAAGGTTCTCATCTCATCTTATAAAGCTGTTATCCAACAGTTCTCCACCAGTAGAACCATGGGAATGTCCACCATCATGGTCCTCAGGAAGGAGACGGTTCTGAGTCCCAGAGATGAACCTGGACCAACCCCAGAACAGAAGCTGAACATCTGGTGAAGATGCTGCTGAAGCTGGTCAGAGAAACCAGTCCTGGACCAACATGGACTGAAGGTCCACTCAGCCAGGAAGAAGACATTACTCCAGAAGAGACAGAACAGAGACACATTACAGTTTGGAGACGCTCACAGGGACAAAGAGCTTCATTTCTGGAGACATGTCCTGGACTGATGGAACTAAAACTGGACTGTTTGGACATGATGACCATCGTTCCATCTGGAGGAGAAAGACCTGAGAACACCATCCAGCTGTGGAGCACGGGGGTGGCAGCATCATGATGTGGGACGGACTGGTGGACTTCACTAGATAGATGACATCATGAGGAAAGAACATTCTGGAGAAACATTGAAGCAACATCTCAGACATCAGGAAGTTAAAGCTTGGACACTAACGGGTCTCCAGATGGACGACGACCCTGAACGCACCACCAGATTAGTTACTAAGAGGCTTCAGGACTACAGAGGCCATGTTCTGGAGTGGACATCCCACGCTGGTCCCAACCAACACCAGTTTAACAGACTCTGGATCCGTAACTCAGCGTTAAAGGTCCAACAGGACAAGTAGAGACATCAGTCTCTCAGCTGATGACCTTTAGTCATTAGAGCAGTGATTCACAAAGTGTGGGCCGCGGCCCCTTGGTGGGCAGTCGTGGGACTCCAGGTGGGCCGTGAAAGGTTATTAAAATTGAACAAATAAGTTTTAAATGTTAATTACTGTAAAATATTCATGACATGATTAAAAAAACATTAAAACAAACCAGTTTAGTGTTATTCTATTGTCATCTTAACTTACTATGACAAGTGTCACCTTATTTGTTGACCCCTCACATTAATGTCAGAACAAAGCTTCTAGTCCTGAATGTTGATCACAGTTGTGATTAAAGGTTTCCGTGGGCTGCAAAGATTTTTCACATTTCAAATTGGGCCTTCGTATTCTGAAGTTTGTCCAAGTCACCACACCTGAACCATGTTTCAGATTTTTATTAGAAAAACTGCAAGTTATGACTCAAATTTCACATCAGTGATCTGTGCATCACCCCAGAATGTAAAGACGTCGTGTCCAGGCTGCTGCAGGTGGACCAGCGCCATCTTGGTTCAGAGCAGCTTCAGCAGATGCTCCTCAGGTACCTGCTGAGCTTCATCTCATCTGAGGTCAAAGGTCTCCTCCTCCGTTGTGAAGCTCCAACATCCAGTCGACCGCAGACTCATCATGGTTCATGAGCAGCGTTGAGAAGAAGGCTTCTCAGATCTTGACACCAGCCCCCCCCCACCCGCTTTATTTCCATCAACGGCTGAGACATAAACGATTGGATCAAATCCTTCATTACTGCTGAAGATCTGACAGGATTTCAAAGACGTCTCTGATTAAATAAAAGCTCATTGATACATGAATCAATCCAAGCGTTCCATTAATCTGATGGCGGCGTGATGTCATCGCGCCGTGCTCAGGACGCCGTAGAGACCGGAGACCTTCAGGACTCAGCATCGTGGACAGAGCGAACTGCTGTCAACGAGCTGAGCTGCTCCGGAGGATGAAACCTTCAACGTGTCCCACCACAAAGGGAAAAATAACAAGCTCTTAATGTAAATTTACAGCTTTGTAGCTTTGAATGCAAATTAACAGCTTTGTAAAAATAAACGACATCATGAACAGTTAAATTACAGACAGATATTGTGGGACTTGGAGAGTACACTGACATTTATCATTTCTAGAGAATTTTACTGCCAAAACACAGTAGAATAATAATAATAAATCACGTAATAATGACTCGGGGCTCCTCCCCCCTCCCCCCCGTCCTCCACCACCCGCCACAGAAGTCCTCTGTTGTCAGCGTAACGTCATGACAACCAACAGCAGCAGTTTACTGCTGACCCTCCTTCTTCTCTCCTTCTGATGAGCCGGAGCTGCTGCTGCCGTCCCGCTCTGCTGCCATCTGCAGGAACAAGGAGGTCACATCAGCTTCAGCTTCACACCTCACTGCTGTAACGTTGGACCTCCTGGGACAGACGGGACCCGTCCCTCCCAGATCTTACCTTCTTGTAGGCCATCTCAAAGAGCTTCAGCGACGCCTGCTGCAGGTTGTTGGCCGCCTGTTTGATGTTCTCTCCCGTCTCTGAGTCCTTATTGGCCAGAAGGTCCCTGACCTTGGAGATCTCCTCCTTCAGCTTGGTGCACTGATGGGACAGGACATGAGAGAACGAAGCTGACTGCTGGTTCAGGAGTTGAGCAGCAGAGACGTTCTCCAACTAACACCCTGAATGATCCACATGTCTCCAAGGCTGTGGTTTCCACTGCATGTGAACATTTCAGCTGTGAGGTGAATTAATACGTAGAGAACGGCTGGAGGACTTGTTTCAGAGACCTCAGTGTTTGATTTTTAACATCAACAGGAAAGTTAAAAACTGTTCTCACGGTCTCAGCTGCAGCTTTGACATAAAATAAAATATAGGGATGCACGATAACTGTTTTTTAAAACCGATAAGCAATAACTATCAGCTCCTAAAGGCCGATACCGATAACACACACATATACCTAAGATCATTAGATCAACACTATGAACAAAATCAAAAATAGTTTGGACTTTTTAAATGAACAGATTTATTTTTCCGATGAAAAACTATTGTCAAGCCTCTCAAACATTTTCATAAAGCTATCAAAACAAACCTATTTGATATCTCACATTAACTTAAATAAGGTTCATTACTGACTGATATAAAAAATAAAGGCTCCTTGAACTGATGGAAATACATGCATCAGAATTACTAACTGAAAAAGATTAACATTTAAAGGATTTTGGCTTGTGGTTCCATTTAAATTAATACCTTTAATTAAAGTAAATGAGGTTCAGTAGTTTATTTTTTAATCTCATGGAAGCTTTAGATGAGAGAAATGAGGGAGGGGAGAGACTGCTGCTGGCTTGAGCACGTTAGCATTAGCTTCCGTTAGCGCGATTTCAAAACTCCATGGAAGTGATTGTTATGTTGTAGGTGGCTGATCAGGTTTTACGTATTAAAGCTTGTGCTTCCCTCCTCGTAGAATTCACTCGGAGGATTCGTCACAAATAACCACCAAACTATCTTCTTCTGAAACTTTAACGAAGTTCCACGCCGCCATGTTTGTTGTGATCAGCGCTGTGCTGCAGGCTGCATTCAAGGTGTAACGTAAATTCCTCCGTTCCCTCGTTTGTTAGTCGTTATTTCAGCCTTTTCTATTTTTTCTATTTTTTATGTGTAACATGAGGGGAAATACTGCGAATATCAATTAAAGTCAGCAACTACTAAAATTATGACCGAGTTAACGAGTTGTTTTCTGGCATGAGGGGGTATTCTTGATTTTCCTGATTGAGTAATGGTTTTTCTGATTATGCCGACGTTACTTGAACATAACATTCACTGCTGGTCATTCAAGGCTCAGAGGGAGCGAGACACTGCTGTGTTGACAGAAATATAAATGTTATCGGAGCTATTCGTCGTGATATCAGACGTATCGGGATGACGTCATAATTTCCTGTTATCGGCCTGAAAGTTATCGTGCACCTCTAATAAAATCAGCAGGTGATGTTGTAGAAAATATAACTGCATCTCAGTTCCTTTTACTCAGTTTGACTAACAAAAGAACAACCTTCTTTTACGCTACAGGAAGGTTGACGACGTGTTTCTAACCAGACCTGGTTCATCTCAATCCTCAGGTGATCAAGTTCAAGCAGACGTACCTCATCAGCTGGAAGCTGATCCTTGAACTCCTCCATCTTGGACTCCGTGTCGTGGACGATGCCCTCGGCGGTGTTGACGGCCTCCACGCGTTCCTTCAGGCGCAAACACAAGAGTTAGCGACAGAGCCAGAGCACCTGAAGCTACTCCGGTGGGTAGATGCAGCGTTACCTTCCTCCTCCTGTCCTCCTCAGCATACCGCTCAGCGTTCTTGATCATGTTCTCGATGTCGTCTTTGCTGAGACCTCCTGACGACTGGATGACAACTGAGGGAAGGCAGGGAGACGCAGTTACTCACCAAGAACCAGTCTCACATTTCAGCTGGCCGATCAGGGGTCACTGCAGAGGACCGCCGGACCAGGAGATCAAACGGGTCACTGCAGAGGACCGCCGGACCAGGAGGTCAAACGGGTCGCTGCAGAGGACCGCCGGACCAGGAGATCAAACGGGTCGCTGCAGAGGACCAGGAGATCAAACGGGTCGCTGCAGAGGACCGCCGGACCAGGAGGTCAAACGGGTCGCCGCAGAGGACCGCCGGGCCAGGAGATCAAACGGGTCGCCGCAGAGGACCGCCGGACCAGGAGATCAAACGGGTCGCTGCAGAGGACCGCCGGACCAGGAGATCCAAACGGGTCGCTGCAGAGGACCGCCGGACCAGGAGATCAAACGGGTCGCCGCAGAGGACCGCCGGACCAGGAGATCAAACGGGTCGCTGCAGAGGACCGCCGGACCAGGAGATCCAAACGGGTCGCTGCAGAGGACCGCCGGACCAGGAGATCCAACGGGTCGCTGCAGAGGACCGCCGGACCAGGAGATCCAACGGGTCACTGCAGAGGACCGCCGGACCAGGAGGTCAAACGGGTCGCTGCAGAGGACCGCCGGACCAGGAGATCAAACGGGTCGCTGCAGAGGACCGCCGGACCAGGAGATCAAACGGGTCGCTGCAGAGGACCGCCGGCCGGGACCAGGAGGTCAAACGGGTCGCTGCAGAGGACCGCCGGACCAGGAGGTCAAACGGGTCGCTGCAGAGGACCGCCGGGCCAGGAGATCAAACGGGTCGCCGCAGAGGACCGCCGGACCAGGAGGTCAAACGGGTCGCTGCAGAGGACCGCCGGACCAGGAGGTCAAACGGGTCGCTGCAGAGGACCGCCGGACCAGGAGGTCAAACGGGTCGCTGCAGAGGACCGCCGGACCAGGAGGTCAAACGGGTCGCTGCAGAGGACCGCCGGGCCAGGAGATCAAACGGGTCGCTGCAGAGGACCGCCGGACCAGGAGGTCAAAGATCAAACATGTCTGCATCACTCACTCTGCTGCTCGCGGCCCGTCCCCTTGTCCTTGGCCGAGACGTGGACGATGCCGTTGGCGTCGATGTCAAAGGTGACCTCAACCTGGGGAACGCCACGAGGAGCCGGTGGGATTCCCACCAGGGTGAACTGACCCAGAACCTTGTTGTCTGCCGCCATCTCTCTCTCACCCTGGCACACCTTGATCTCCACCTGGGTCTGCCCGTCAGCTGCGGTGGAGAACACCTGGAGGAACCGGAAACAGAGGTGGGTCCCGCCGCACCTGCACGACAACCTCGCGGCGCCGCACGGTGCTGATGCACGTACCTGGCTCTTCTTGGTGGGAATGGTGGTGTTCCTGTTGATGAGCTTGGTGAAGACACCTCCCAGGGTCTCGATGCCCAGCGACAGAGGAGTCACGTCCAAGAGGAGCACGTCTGTGACGTCGCCAGCCAGGACGCCGCCCTGGATGGCAGCGCCGATGGCGACGGCCTCATCGGGGTTGACGGACTTGCTGGGAGCACGGCCAAACAGGTCCTGGACCGTCTGCTGGACCTGGAGATGGTCAGGTGGAGGTCGTTTATTAACTTCAGTTAATATGACCATATACACACGTGGACAAAATTGTTGGTACCCCTCAGTTAAAGAAGGAAAAACCCACAATTCTCACTGAAATCACTTGAAACTTACAAAAGTAACAATTAACCTGTTAAACCCTGACCCCCTTTTTTAGCAAAACGCCTAAAAATGACATACCCAAATTAAAATGATTGTAACTTCTAAACTGTTCTGTCCACATGGATGCATTAAAGTGTTCCATAAAGAAGACACTCTGTAGTTTCTTATAAAACTGTCAGGAACACTCTAGGTGATACAGAGACAGAGTAATGGAACTCTGAAGTCAGTAAAAAATTAAAATTTTGTTCCGCCTGAAATTAAAAAATGACTTTCAGGATGAATAATAGTCTGAATATTCATCTGAAATAGTAAATGACAGTATGAGGCTGTAGGCACACTATAACTGAACATGTGTTTCAAATTTGAAGAAGATAGCACAACATATGACCATTTTACAGTGGTCTTTTCATTAAAAAATCTAGGCGCAGCTCCAAAAAGGCCTTTGGAGACTCCAAATGAACACATGGTAACCAAAATGATATTCTGAGACAATAGGTACTTTTTCCTTTACATTTTGATATTTTTCATCAGTTTGAGTTAAAATAGTCACAAATTTGCCATTTTTAAATTTACAACTAGTTTTTGTGGTTTATGTGGTTTACCATAAACCACATACTAACATACATAACTATGTAAAAACCACCAATTCATAACATATTTGATGACTACAAATATATATGACTACATGTGGAGCATATAAACTTTTTAAAATATATGTTACAGTTAAGGTTTTGAGGTTATGAGGGCTCAATTGCATGAATGTCAAGCAGGGAGGAGGCAGGAACAATGTTCACTGTCTGAAGAGTCCTCAAAAATCTTCTCCAGTGCCTCCTGGACACTAAAACGTGTTTTTGACTTACTTCACGGTTAAATGGCTAAAAGTAAGTTATCTTATTTTACGTGAGTTATTTTGCTGCCTGCACCGCTGAGCGCTCTGCGTAAATGCGCATAGGCAGGACTGGGGGGGGGCGCACCGCTACGCGCAGGCATAAAACGGCTCAGATAGAGTCGAATTACACATGCAATACATCATTGGAAAGGCTGATCTATGCTCTAAAAGGCGGAAATGACGAATCTAAGGTCCGCCTTGTAGCTGTCAATCAAATGCATTGCAAAGAGAGTCACCGGAAATTCGAACAAAGCCATCTTTGTTTTGGTAAGATGATTCCTCTCCTTGAAAAACTACGATCGGAAATCAAACAAAACTTTTTTACACTTCTAATATGGTACTGAATTGCAAAAAAGTGCTTTAGTTATAAGTAATAACATTTATTGACACTAAATCTCAATAAATGATCACGAGAATTCAACCGTACATGAAGAACCAAGCTTGTTCAGGGGTTGTTCTCAGCAACCAAAAATCGCTGGAGTGAGCATCTTTCTGTTTATAGACAAGCTAAGCCTCTGTCAACAAACAGGGACCGGATTCAAACCGTTTCTCCACGTTTTCTGGGACTTTTACCGACGAAAACCGGTAAGTGCTGACTTTCGGCTTTTATGAAAGATGAAAGAAAAACGGCATTATTTTTGCAAAGAGGAGACTCTGCAGAGTTCAATGACAGAGTTCTATGACAGTTGAAGTGATCATTCTGTATGAGTCATTTTTAGACAAAATTATTACACAATGAGGACGCCGGCGTCCTCGTCGGGTACATCAGGTTAACTGAGGGGTACCAGCAATTTTGTCCACGTGTGTGTGTGTATATATATATATATATATATATATATATATATATATATATATATATATATATATATATATATATATATGAAATCAATATTCTAAAAGAAACTCATGTTAAAACCTTCACTGGAATATTGTCTTTGGCAGACAATCAATAATTACATCACTGCTGTTCACGAAAAAACAATTACTCATCAAGCTCTGCTGACGCTCTAGTTTTTAATCGCTCTGGGAGCCAAAAAAGAGGAAAGTGTACATAACTGAGTTAACCTGCGGTTACATGTTTTTTAATTCGGAATTAATAATTAGGAATTAAATAATTCCGAATTAAACTGTTTTCCTTCGAGTTTACATGGAAATAGTAATTCCGAATTAAGGTTTACATGGAAAACACGTTAGTTCGGCTTTATCCAACTCCGCTTTAGGTCTGGGGGTTGGGAAGGGTTCTGATTGGATGGGGGGGGGCGTCTTTACATCTACCGAAGAAAACAAACTTAGCTAACTGGTTAGCAACAACATTCCACTTATTTTTGACCTGGGTGGCGTCTCTATCTGTGAAACCTCCTTCATTTAACCTGGCCGCTTTGAAAAGCTCACAATTTTTATGTTTCCTGCCATCTGTTCTTTTAATTATTTCCAGTTCCTCCAAGCTATTTATTAAATAAATCGTCTCTGCTCTAGAACACCGTTTACTGCGTGTTGCCGTTTTGAAAACAAGCCCAGCGCGGAATATAAGCGTCACGGCGACAGACGGGCAAGAGAACTAGCATGCGCAGAAAGACGGGAATTAATTTAAACAGGAATGAGTGTATACATGACCGCGGAATTATTTAATTCGGAATTAAAATGGGAATAAACCAGCCACTTTGTTCGGAATTAAGTTTAATTCGGAATTGACATTTTCATATGGAATTAGGTGTTTACATGGTAACTTTTATTCAGAGTTAACTTTAATTCTGAATTAAACTTCCCACGTAAACGCACTGATTGTAGAAACATCAGCTCCTTTTACGCTCCTGTAATCCTGTAATACCCCTTTTACACCAGCAGGTGTCAGGATTTAACAGGTCGGTCCCCACAGAAAACAGACCTGACACTTGTCTAAACGGCTGAATTCTCCATTTTTGAGTTTCACATCTATAAGGCACACTTTAAAGTCTTAAAGTCTTAAACTTTCTTCTGGGTCGTGGTCCGAGTTGGAAGACCGACTGGAGTAATGATCAGAGAACAGCTGGGAGAAGTGTTTCTACCGTCACCATTCGGCTGAGGGCAACGGCGCTCGCAGAGATGAAAATCAAACATTTTCAAGGAGGTCCATCTTGGTGCTTCCGTTTTATGAAGCGCCGCCACCTTTCCAGCCGGGCTAGGACTACTGTGGCGCAGCAACTTCCAGCGGACCACACTGAAAAGCTGGCCATCTTCTGCTCCTACTGCCATAAAAAGATCGCCGACCAGCCCAACCACATCCCCAACATGGACGAGGTACCGCTGACTTTTAATAACCCGGTGAATCACACAGTGGAGAAGACGGGGACGTGCACGGTAGCGGTACGCACAACGGGGCACGTAAAGTCTGCTTTTACTGTTGTGCTTGGCTGCCATGCTAACGGCCAGAAACTGACACCGATGGTGATTTTTAAGAGAAAGACGCTTCCTAAAGAGAAATTTCCATCCGGAGTCGTCATTAAGGCCAACCAATAGGGATGGATGGACGAGGAGAAAATGAAAGAGTGGCTGAGTGAGGTGTACGTAAAGAGACCAGATGGTTTTTTCCACGCATTGCCGTCCCCGTTAATCTGTGACTCCATGCGCACCCATCTAACTGCCGCTGTGAAAAACAGTGCGGCAAATGAACTCTGAGCTCGCCGTTATTCCGGGAGGCTTAACGAAAGATCTCCAACCGCTGGACATCGGTGAGAACAGGTTGGCAGCGATGGAGAACAGATGGCGAGCACAGTTTTAGCAAGACTGGGAGGCAGCGCCGGGTGAGTTACGCAACAGTTTGTGAGTGGATTGCGGATGCTTGGGCTAACGTTTCTGCTTCCACTGTTGTTCAAAGCTTTCGCCAAAGCCGGAATCATTAATTAGAAGCTGCAGACAACGAGACTGACTCAGAGTGACGAGAGGGAAGCTGGCATGTTCGATGGAGAACTAGCCCGGCTGTTCACTTCAGATACAGAAGATGAGGACTTTGATGGATTTGTGGATGAGGACTAATTACATTGTTAAATACTTAAAGTACAACCAAACTGAGTTTTGCTCCTTTTTATAAACACGTTAGCATACGCGCTTTAAGCAGACGTACTGGCATGTTTCACCGTGGCCGCGCCTTTTAATCCGGTGCGCCTTATGGTTGCGAAAATACAGTACACCAAGTGACAAGAATAAATGAAATAACGACCAACACAGAGCAGTGCTGTGATTCAGGAGTCAAGGAACTTGTTAAAAACCCAAAGACCCAACAGCAGCTGAAACGTCTGTTCTCTTTTAAAATAAAAATTAGATGTTCAGACATTAGATGAAATATGGTCCGGGTCTGTAGAGTAAACCAGGAAGGTTCCCCCTGATGAGGAGGCTGGGACCTGAACTGCTTCAGCCTCTCAGGTGACTCTCGTGTACCTTGGGCATGCGGCTCATGCCTCCCACCAGCAGCACCTCTCCAATGTCTCCCTTGGACACCTCGGCGTCCTGCATGGCCTTCTGGCAGGGGGCCACGGTGCGGCGGATCAGGTCGGCCACGATGCCCTCGAACTGAGAGCGGGTCAGCTTCATGGTGAGATGTTTGGGACCGGAGGCGTCCATTGTCAGGTAGGGAAGGTTGATGTCCGTCTGGAAGACACACCAAGCGCCGTTTTTCTACTGCATCATTCAATAAAAAGCACAACACAGGAGCTCCATCTACCAGCACCGTAGCACCGAGGCAGACCGACCAGAACCACTAATGACAAACGTCTGTACTGGTGTTTAAATGGGTTGCATTGGTACCTGCAGTGAAGACGAGAGCTCACACTTAGCCTTCTCAGCAGCCTCCCGGACTCTCTGGAGGGCCATGTTGTCCTTCATCAGGTCCACGCCACTCTGCCAGACAGAACCGGTATCAGTGAAACCCACAGAAACACAGAACCGTCTCTACTGAGGCTGGTGGAGGCTGCACACCTCTCTCTTGAATTCCTTCACGATGTGCTTGAGGAGGTGCTGGTCGAAGTCTTCTCCTCCCAGGAAGGTGTCACCATTGGTGGACTTCACCTCGAACACTCCCTTCTGGATCTCCAAGACCGAGATGTCGAACGTGCCGCCGCCCAGATCGTACACGGCGATACTGGAAGCACACGAGCGCGTCAGCTCACGGGCACGAACCGACACCGTCCAGACGACACAACTGCAACCAACAGCAGCGTTTGCTTCTACTCACATCTTGTCCTGGGTTTTGTCGAGGCCATAGGCCAGGGCGGCCGCCGTGGGCTCGTTGATGACGCGCAAGACGTTCAGACCAGCGATCTGACCGGCGTCCTTGGTGGCCTGAGCATCAAAGACAAGGGGTTAAAAACGGTAAAGTCATCTCTTCAGGACACCATCACCTCTGCTGGTAGATGTGCATGTGTGCGTGCTCGTACCTGTCTCTGAGAGTCATTGAAGTAGGCCGGTACAGTGACCACGGCGTTCTTCACTTTGGTTCCCAGGTAGCTCTCTACAAGAACAGACAACCATCTCACTGACATGTGGAGATGCAGAAATGTGCTGGACTGTAGATGTCAGACCTGCCGTCTCCTTCATCTTCATCAGCACGAAGGCTCCAGCCTGGCTGGGGGAGTACATTTTCCCATGAGCCTCCACCCAGGCATCGCCGTTGGACGCACGCACGATCTTGTAGGGGACGTTCTTCCTGTTGACGCAAAGAAGTTTAACAATGAGACACCCTAACCCTCAGATACCAGATCAATAAAAACCAACGTTAACATGCTTCCACCCTGAGGTTGATAGATCTCCTCCAGAGGAGTCAAGGGAGGAGGTACGGAGGAACTTACAAGTCCTTTTGGACCTCTGGGTCGTCGTAGCGGCGTCCGATCAGCCTCTTTGTGGCGTACAGCGTGTTCTCTGGGTTGGTGACAGCCTGGCGCTTGGCGGGCATGCCCACCAGACGCTCGCCATCTGCGGAGAAGGCCACCACAGAAGGAGTGGTCCTGGCCCCCTCAGCGTTCTCCAACACCTGGAGAGAGACGAGCTTTAGTCTGCTGCAGGAACGTTCAGACCCACAGGAACTGAACAACAATAATTCTCTGTAACCATCTCCAAAAACCCATTTCACTCATGATGTGTGGCGCCCAACATTTGATGGGAGCTGTGCCTCGACCAAAACTGGAAGAGTATGGAAAGTGGAGCCTAAATTTTGATGAGCCTGTTGGTTTTTGTGGAGACGATCTGACAAATTCAGGCCCACTGATTTCATCCCTTTTCCAAATGATGAATTCTGGAGCTTCATCACCAATCAAACAAATAGAAAAGGCCACAAGTTCTTTGAAAGGGAAATATTGAAACCAAACTCCAGATTTCATGTCTTTATGATGTGATTGTCCCTGAAATGAAAACTTTCATTGTGCATGAGGTTTGAGGAAAAATCTGAAATTGAGGAACTACTGGGCAGGTTTGGGCAGGTGATGTCACAATAATGAAATTAGATGACAAATCTACTTCCATCCCAAATTTTGGTTCGTACTGAAGATATTTCTCATTTACAGTATGCCTTTATCTCAAACCACTTTAAAGTTATAGCCTTTTGAAATCTTGATATCAAAATCGTATATTTTCTTGAAAAAAACTCCGGCTTCAAAAGGGTTAAAATGAAAGAGACCGTATAAGAGGTTTATGTGGCTGCATGAGTGCTAAGAGGAAGCTGTTCTTCCTCATTTACTACAGTCCTGTCCAGTTTCAAGACATGACAAGTGAAGCTCACTGAGTGGGACCTTTGTGATGTTGCTGTTGAATCTCTGCCATCCAGTTGGACCATGAAGGACCTCTAATTAATTAACACACTAATATGGGTTTATAGTCAGGTTGGACTGGTCAAGAACAGTCATGACGAATAATATGAAGAAATAAGTCTTTAATCTTTTTTTCCCAGGAAACCTCATCATTCAGGATGCAGCAGACTCACTGAACCTCCAGTTTAGATTTACATCCAACAGAAACAGCTCTCATGTTCATTAGCTCAGATCCAGTGTAACCATGTGACCGTCGTGGCTGTTTGTCCTCACCTTGGCTTGTTTTCCCTCCATGACTGCAACGCAGGAGTTGGTGGTTCCCAGGTCAATGCCAATGACAGAACCCTTGATGGCTTCAGAGCTGAAACAGACGTGCATGTTTTAACTAAACAGACACGCTGCAGGACTACCGCCGCTGCAGGACTACCACCGCTGCAGGACTACCGCCGCTGCAGGACTACCGTCGCTGCAGGACTACCACCGCTGCAGGACTACCACCGCTGCTGCAGGACTACCACTGCTGCAGGACTACCACCGCTGCTGCAGGACTACCGCCGCTGCAGGACTACCGCCGCTGCTGCAGGACTACCACCGCTGCAGCAGCAGCCAGAAATGTTGAATCTCATCCACGTCCATAAATGCAGACAGCAGTCTGATGATCATACTCACGCATAGTCTCTTCTGGAGAGGACTCTGAGGACGTCTGGCTGGAAGCCGCTCCAGCAGGCCTGTGGAGATCACAACAGTCAGTGGACGTTCAACCATCTCTACAGGACATGCAGCGCTGGAACACCTGTTCATTTACAAAGCTGCTCTCCATCCTGCCTACAGCATCACATCCTTCAAAAAGAACCTCGACAACTTCTTTCTGACCGTCAAGTCTGAACTGAGATATGGAGGAGGTTTCACAGATGTTTTAACTCAAGTATGTCCAGTTGGATAAATCAAACGTGTCATTGGACCTTCGTCAGCTACCAGACAGGAAAACTAATTATACTTCACTGATCTATCACTTCACTCCATCCAAATACAACTTTTTTGACTTGCTGCTTTCTTTACTGGTTAAAACGTCTGTAAAAGGCCCCAAATGTGACTCGTTACTGCCACCTAGAGGATAAGAGCAGCAGCAGTTCTCGTGTGGCGATGCTTGGAACGGGCTTTAAGCTGAGTTTATCCCTGTCGTTTCAGTACGCCACGTTACTGAAACGATGCTTCTGCATCAAAGCAAGGCGGTACGACCACAGGCCAAGCTAACCCGCCGCCGTGAGTTACGCTAGGCCCTGCTGTGCACTTATACTCAAGAGTAACTTCCAGTCACGTCAATTCAGGCCGCAAGACATATGATCACATTTGTTCTGCTTCACATTTAGAGCTGAGCGATTTTGCCATATACATATATTATATATATATAATATATATATATATATATATATATATATCGATATTTTATTTCCCCAGAGAGTATCGATTTTTCAGCCGCGGGTATCGATATTCTAAGCTTCTTTCTAAACCCCCGTGTCCCACCTTTAAAAGCTTGCAAGCAGCAATTTGCACTGTTTAAAGAAATTAAACTATTTTTCTCAACAAATCTTTTATTCATTTTGTCCAGCATTAGCAAGCTGCCTGTCAGCCATATAATGTGTAATTGATGCTTTCAGTTCAATTAATCCAAACAAAGTCATTGGAACACTCACAAGATGTCACCAAAATCACTTTGTCCCATTAAAATCTTCCAGAAAATGATGTAAATGTATTGTTAGATGAATATCGATATATATCATACCAAGAACCAAATATCGTGTATCGTATCGCGAGATCAGTGTATCGCTACAGCCCTATACGCATTTTCCGCCAATATCGCTAACTTTGTCGTCTTTAAGTCAGGTAGAATGAGTTTGTCATGACGTCTATGAAACATACCTGACACTCATTTATCAGCTCAGCAAGTATGTCTGAGAAACAAACTCCCCACTGCCATCTAGTGGTTAAAGGTGTAATTACAGAGCAACAAAAACAACTCACAAGTGTAAAGCCACAGACCAGGGGACGTCCACCTCCAGTCCTGGAGGACCACAGTCCTGGAGGACCACTGTCCTGGAGGACCACTGTCCTGCAGGTCTTAGATGTGTTCCTGCTTCACCTGACTCACAGACCTGGATGTCCCGTTCATGTGAATCAGGTGAAGCAGGGAAACATCAAAGACCTCCAGGACTGGAGATCAGGTCCCTGCTGTAGAGGTCTGGGGACCATCCCGCCTGCACGTGACCCCCTGATGAAGAGGTTAAATAAACTTTGGAGTCTCGTGAAGTGTTTCAGCGTGAAGGGGTGGGCAGATTTCACTGAAGGTCACCGATCCACCCTTGAAACCAGCGCACTGCCTTTTTTTCCTCATAACTTTAAAACCAGCCAACACGTTTAAGACGGTGAGAAAACGACATCCGACAGACGTCTGACGTCCTCAACGGCAGCAACAAGAACAGAGACAAACATTTTATATAGTAACAGAGTGAGGAGCTAAAATGACACAGGCCACGTCTCGATGTGATAACAATAGTTTGTTAAACGGCTGAAACCTCACGCTGCTTTTTAAAGGACGGACGGAACGGGACGTGACGTTTATCGGTCACCGAGTTGCCCTCGAGCTAACGCTGTTAGCATTCCCGGCTAGCCGTCAAAACGAACAGAACGGCTCCTCAAACTCGGTGTTTTAAAGTACAAGTGTTCGTTAGTTACCTTCTTGACCAACGACGACACGTTCCTGGAGCAGGTCCCGGTCGGGAGAGTCCTTGAAACGCTTCTGGCGACGCTCAACATTTCTGACAGCTAACGGGCTAACCGAGCTAACGGGCTAAACTGAGTGTGAAAGTTTAAAACCAGCGGTTCAGAGTTCACGGAGCTGACGGACAGCCGAGCGAAGTCACTCCTCCGGGTGTGTGCGCGGCCTCGGGAGCGGCGGGTGCGGGTCAGAGGAGCTGTGGCTGCGGGCCGGTGGAGCTACTGGAGGAACTGCGGAGCTGTTTCTGGAACCATCCAACACATGTTGCACCATGCGTCACTGCAGGACCCCCCCTACAGGGCTGGCCCATTTACCGCCTGAATATTTGTTCACGCGTAAAAAAATAAACATTTTATGTCTGCTGACGAATTCCTGACGGGTATCTATTAATAATATGATAATATAAATATAAGAAACTGATTTGTGTATTTTTTTTAAATATCTTTACGTGTAAATGTTTTTCGTCGATGTGGGCTACGGCAGGGCAGACACTCGTAGTGGGCATGTGAAGGTCATGATGTAACGACCATGGTAACGACAAGCAGTGGTTTCACGTGTGTTACATCAGGGATGTTGAATGACTCAACACTCTGACTACAGTTTACACAATTAATTACATGCACATGTAACACCCCACATGTGATATGTGGCATCTTAAAATTATAACAAGGGCAAACTGTGCAGAAGTTCACCCTCCTGTTGACCAACATTATATTTCTTCACCTGGTGACCCACTCTCACTAAAAACCCTAAAATAAAGCAGATTCACAGTTTTAAATGACATGTAGAAACAACCTGCCATTTATCATAAACTGTTTGAATATTTGATCTCTCTCATTTCACAGTGCAGAAAGACTGCGCTCTTTCATTTCTATTTATTTATTTTAAGATTTTGTGGCTCTTGTGACCTTTATTTACAGTGAGGAGACAGGGAAGTGGGATTCAGCAAAAAGCTTTAGGCCAGGAATCAAACGTGAAAATATGTGTAAAAAGTAGTTTTGAATGCATTTATTGAAGGCTTAAATGTGAGTTTGATTGGTGTCGTTGCCTGGAAAACTGCCCCTCTAGTCTTTGTCTCCCAGGAACTGGATGGAGCCTCACCTCAGCACCTGGAAACACCTGGGAAGAATAGCAGGTGTTTATGTAAGCGTGCAGATCAATCTCATCCATCCTTTTCCAGGTGTCTCCATGGTTTCTAAACCCTCCAAATGGACACTTTTTTGATAGTTAGTGCGATGAACTGGTGAGATGATGAGGTGACGTCATGGACAGTCTTTAGGTCCTGGAGTCATTTTGATGACATTTTGAGCTCCCATCCAGCCCTGACTGTGATTGAATTGTATCGGTAGAGATAAAGTCATGGGGGGGGGGGGGGGGGGGGGGTACTGTAACAGACACAGTACAAATAAAGCTAAATTGAGCTGAATGTTATTCTGAGCCTTAGTGTGAAGTTTAATGAACCTTGGATCGTTACCTCAGAAGTTACAGCTCAAAGACTAAGTTTAGGACACGCCCACAAGTTTGATTGACTCACGGTGGCTTTGAAAAAATCAGAGGGAAAAGGGATCCTTGTTCAAGAACCTACAGCTCTCATGATATGGTACAGAAGATGGATGGATGGATGGAGAGATAGTAATTTAGTTCTTTTATCATATCAAACTCATTCTTCGAGAGCAGTTACTGACACAGCTACAAAAACAGCTCATTCTGTAACTGTAACCTTATTTTATTGTTACAGTATTTTTTTGTCTCCTCTACACCTGTTCCAGCTGTGATGTCATAATGAACAAAACTGCTTTTGCTTATGAAACAAACTTCCCAGTGGAGTCAGTAATCAGAGTACTTTAAAGACATTTTTTTTTAAATAATCCATCAAACATGAACTTCTCCATGTTATTCCTGGAAATGAAGACGTCTGTTGCAGTTCACTTCATATGAGGACAAACAGAGCGGCTGTCCAACCAGAAGAGGACGAGTCCCGTCTGTTTGCTCACAGCTCTGTGTGTCCGTGAAGATTGCAGAGTTGTTCAGTCTGGCGTTGGACACCAGATCACGTCCAGCGGGAAAGAAAGGGAAAGTCAGAGTCTGTCATTTAGAGATGAATGGAAGTCCAGCTCATTAAATGCCCGACCAAAGAGGAGAAAGTTCTGGATCACTGTTACACCGTAATCAGAGGTGCGTATCACGCCGTCCCCCGGGCTGCACTGGGTCACTCTGACCATGTCATGCTCCACCTGATTCCTGCCTACAGGTAGAAACTAGCTCTGCACACCTGTAGGACCTCGAAGAAGTGGACCAGTGAAGCAGTGGAGGATCTCCAGGTGTGTTTGGACTCTACTGACTGGGATGTTTTCAGGACTGATACCAACGATCTGGATCAGTACACAGAGGCTGTGACGTCATACATCAGCTTCTGAGAAGACTGTTATGTCCCATCATGCACCAGTGTGAGTTACAACAACGACAAACCCTGGTTCACAGCCAAACTCAGACAGCTAAGGTTGGCAAAGGAAGAGGCCTTCAGGAGCGGAGATAAAGACAGATTCAGAGACTGAATACAAGTTTAGCAAGGCGGTGAGAGAAGCTAAACGACTGTACTCTGAGAAGCTCCAACACCAGTTCTCCTGAAGTTTGCAGATGACACCACCCTCATCGGACTCATCTCTGATGGTGACGAGTCCGCCTACAGGTGGGAGGTTGACCACCTGGTGACCTGGTGCAGCCAGAACAGCCTTGAGCTCAACGCTCTAAAGACAGTGGAGATGGTTGTGGACTACAGGAAGAACTCAGCCCCCCCTGCCCCCATCACCCTGGACCTTCAGTGGGAGCTGAACATCAGCTCCATCATCCAGAAAGCACAGCAGAGGATGTATCTTCCTGAGGCAGCTGCAGAAATTCAGTCTGCTGAAGACAATGATGGTGCAGTTCTACACAGCCATCATTGAATCCATCCTCACCTCCTCCATCACCATCTGGTCTGCTGCTGCCACCACCAAGGACAAGAGACCTGGACCTGGACTCCTCCAGGACCCTGAGACCCGGACCTGGAGGACTCCAGGACCCTGAGACCCGGACCTGCACTCCTCCAGGACCCTGAGACCTGGACTCCTCCAGGACCCTGAGACCTGGACCTGGACTCCTCCAGGACCCTGAGACCTGGACCTGGACTCCTCCAGGACCCTGAGACCTGGACTCCTCCAGGACCCTGAGGCCTGGACCTGGACTCCTCCAGGACCCTGAGACCTGGACCTGGACTCCTCCAGGACCCTGAGACCTGGACCTGGACTCCTCCAGGACCCTGAGGCCTGGACCTGGACTCCTCCAGGACCCTGAGGCCTGGACCTGGACTCCTCCAGGACCCTGAGACCTGGACCTGGACTCCTCCAGGACCCCGAGGCCCGGACCTGGACTCCTCCAGGACCCTGAGACCTGGACTCCTCCAGGACCCTGAGACATGGACCTGGACTCCTCCAGGACCCTGAGACCTGGACCTGGACTCCTCCAGGACCCCGAGACCTGGACCTGGACTCCTCCAGGACCCCGAGACCTGGACCTGGACTCCTCCAGGACCCCGAGACCTGGACCTGGACTCCTCTAGGACCCCGAGGCCTGGACCTGGACTCCTCCAGGACCCTGAGGCCTGGACCTGGACTCCTCCAGGACCCTGAGACCTGGACCTGGACTCCTCCACGACCCTGAGACATGGACCTGGACTCTCCAGGACCCTGAGACCTGGACCTGGACCCTCCAGGACCCTGAGGACCTGGACCTGGACTCCTCCAGGACCCTGAGGCCTGGACCTGGACTCCTCCAGGACCCTGAGGCCTGGACCTGGACTCCTCCAGGACCCTGAGACCTGGACCTGGACTCCTCCACGACCCTGAGACCCGGACCTGGACTCCTCCAGGACCCCAAGGCCTGGACCTGGACTCCTCCAGGACCCCGAGACCTGGACCTGGACTCCTCCAGGACCCCAAGGCCCGGACCTGGACTCCTCCAGGACCCTGAGACATGGACCTGGACTCCTCCAGGACCCCAAGGCCCGGACCTGGACTCCTCCAGGACCCTGAGACATGGACCTGGACTCCTCCAGGACCCCAAGGCCTGGACCTGGACTCCTCCAGGACCCCAAGGCCCGGACCTGGACTCCTCCAGGACCCTGAGACCTGCAGGAAAGATTGTGGCTGATCCCCCCCCCCCGGACACCAACTCTTTGAGTCACTCCCCTCTGGCAGGAGGCTGCGGTCCATTAAGACCAGAACCTCACGCCACAAGAACAGTTTTTTCCCGTCTGCTGTCAGCCTTATCAATAAGACCCGGACCCCCCCGACACCCCCCACTCTCCCCCTCTGACTCTGACACTGCTGTTACAGTAACGCTCAGTCTGGACTACCTGTTCATTTGCACATTTCATGGCACATCACTCTTGGTCGCTGTGTCCTCAATGCTAAAAAAAAAACAAAAAAAAAACAAACTGCTTGTGTATATATATTTATATCGCAATATTTTTAGTTTACATTGTTTGTATTTTCATCGCCACAACAAATTCCTCGTATGTGTAAAATCGTACCTGGCAGTAAAGTTGATTCTGAACTGCACCTGAGGGATCTTAGATCAGGATATGTGGTTTAAACTGCATAATCGATTTGTCAGACAACCTTTTTCCACCTCTGTAATATCTCCAACATCAGGAGCATCCTCTCCCAGGGTGATGCTGAAAAACTAATCCAGGTGTTTGTCCCTTCTAGACTGGATTATTGTAATGTGTAACTCAGGTTTCTCACAGTTGTTTAGGACATTAAATCAGCTCACCTGTTCCCCAGGTGTTTGGAACCAAAGTCAACCTGTGTGAGAACGTTAGCACGTGCTTTTCTCACCCTCATTAACTCAGGGACCAAGGTCTGAAGGTGGTTTTGTGTTATTGTCAGCTGGGTCCCATTGCAGAAGCACACTCTGCAGTTGGACCACCCTTTTATTCATACTGGGGGGGGGGGGGGGGGGAGGGCTTCAGAGAGGGGTGAGTGGGCTTGCGGATGTATTTTTTTCACTTTGGGGATTTTAAAGGGTTGTGACTGATTTTAGGACCCCATAACACAACTGCGATTATTCAGTTTGGTCATGAGCATCCCTCTGCAGATGGTTGCTGCCTAACTGAAGCAGTTTGGGCTTTTTGAGAGGGCGGCTCTCTTGAGTTTCTTGTGGCTGATGCTGAAGGAAGGCGGTTTGTTTTGTGCCTGGTGAAGATAAAAAAAAAAAAAAATCTTGTGTGGTACTCTGTATCCAGCCACCTCATCCTCCAAGCCCAAGGATTAACTGGGCAGAGGAGCAGCATCTCACTCTGAATTTCAAAGGTTAGAACATCCAGGTCTGAATGTCCTTAAAGTTCAGTCAATGGCTCAGAGGTTTGAGTCCATTTCTAGGTTCAGTCATCTAAACCACACCATAGATGAGGCTTTTAACACTTAACCCCCTTTTGTCCTAGGGTAAGGCACATACGACTTCCTTTCAGTTGAAAGGATTAGCAGCTTTGGCTCTGCCCAGAGCACCTTCAGACTAAATGTTACACTGGGAGGCTTCAGGTTTGACATCTGATCATACAACTGAGGCTCACATGTTGAAGCCATTTTGGACAAGGCAGCTAGAATCTCATGCTTATCCCACAAACGTCAGTGCAAATACCTCCTGTTATTAAGTTCAGTCATCATACCAGAGCAGCTATAAGGACCATAGTCTGGAAGAAGGTAGGCATTCACATTCCTGCAGAGTTGAGAACCTTTACAGTACAACACCTTGTAGCAGACAAGACATTACAGCTTTAATTAGCAGCAGTTCCCTTGTAGTCCAGCACATCAAGTTAATGATGTTGCAGGAGACTAGGAACCCTGGAAGACCTTCTGCTGCTGCACAGGACCTTGGCCGCCGCCATCATCATCATCATCCTCCTTCAAGTAGTGGATGGATTGGTAGTAGTCTTTGCCCTTCTCATGGTGCTGGCTGAAGGTAGTGTAGGTGCCAGGAGGGTAAGCAGCAGTCAGGAGCCTGTAGTCAAAGTCAGGATAAGGGGAACGCCAGTAGCCACCAAGACCAGAGGCTGGAACCACCACGCTGCCAAATCCAGGTCCAGACACCAGGCGGTCAGCTGGGTAGCCAAATTCTTCCATCTGTCGCTGGTTAGTTCCCCAGTTCAGCTTCCTTCACAACATTGGATGTTCGTCCAGACTGGAGGACAGGTTCAGATGGTAGTAGAGGGGCTGGATAGAAGTCACTAGAACCAGAGGTCTGGCCTTCAGCTGGTCCTCTCTCAGCAGGGACAAGTTGTGGAGCCACCTCCCACTGAGCTTCTGTAGAGAAATTAAGGTCATCCATGAGCTTTGAGAAGCCATTCCAGTCATGCTTCATATACGTTACCTTGTGGACCAGCCTTAGGAACTCCTGCTTGTCCAGGAGATGATACCTTTAGCAGGAAATCCTGATGCAGCCACCAGCAGCAATGCTGAGAGAGAAACCCTGAAGACAAACCATGTAAGATAAACCAGTTACTCTACTGGAAACCATTACTGAACTACCACCTTGGCCCATACCTCAGGAAGAACCCTGCAGTCATCATAGTGAAAGCTGGAAGTGAAGGAAGAGAAGAAGGAGAGGGTTTATAAATGCTGCAGAGACCAGCTCTGACCAATCAGAGCTTGACTAGCTAACACCACAGCTGCTCGTCACTGACTCAGAAACATTCAGACCTCAGATACTGTTGGAAATTAACACATATTTATCAGGTTGTGGAGGTCTAATCAACAGGAAGTGGATCAGATTGGAGATCTAAGGAAATGTTAATTCTTCAGCTGCTAGTTCAGTGTGTTTTCTCTGCAGATGTTTATATTGACAGAATCTGTAGAATCATTAGTGTCAGTTTTCTCTGACACACTGAGTTCTCATCTGTTTGTGGTCACGTAGTTTCCTGAGGGGTGAACTACGAAGCAAGTTCAACACAGCCAGGCTTTCTTTGGGTGAGCTGGCTTAACAAACCTGAAACTCTCCATCAGAGATAACCGGTACCACGACGGTGGTTATCAACTATCTTTGTTAACCGCGGCTTTCTGCTCTGTGCGCGTTCACATAAAAGGGGGCGCTTGACGCGTCATTTGACGCCTCTTCCGGATCAAATGGATAGATGGCGGTCCGTATATTTCAGTCAGGAGGAGCAGGTTTTAATAATGCAGGGCTATGAGGATTTCAAAGAAATCTTTACGGCCAAAAGCAATACTGTTGGTGCGAATAAAGCCAGAGAGGAGTGCTGGCAAAAAATTGCAGATCGTGTAAATTCGTAATGTGACAGTGTGAGGTCCTGTCACTGACCACTGATTGATCACGTGTCCTGGCTACATGGCTCAGGGGGATATGCCTTTGGCTGACTGGCAATTATGCGTGACAATCACCCGGGAGTCTGGGGATCAAACCCCGCCTGGGCCCTCCATAATGTCCCTTGCCAAAGTAAATTATATTTATTTCACCACTTAATACACCTTAATTAATCTCCCTCCCTCTTTTAGAGCGCTTAAACTTTAAACTTAATGCAGCAGATTTAAACATTATGTAGGTCTGACTGTCCCATTATGGATGATAAATGAAAATCACTTTAGTTTTTTGCTAAACCTATGTGAAATTAATTTAAGATTTAATATTATCTGTGATACCAATATACGTTCACCGGCCACTTTAATAGGTACCCTATCACCCTGGGGAATCTATGAATTATATTACAACATTTCACATGAAATTCCACGTCACACTGATTATCAATATAATAGACTATTAATTTATGTTACCTGATTTAGTAAAATGCTTCTTTTATTTGAAGCGTGGGCAGATGGCCAGGGAATACTACAAACATATTCAGCAGTTCAGTAAGAACAAGTACAACCTTTATTCCAGTATTCTGGCTCAGATTTTCTGCATCACCAACTGAATGCATGTAGGTTCCCGCGGCAAAGAAACGCAAAGAAACGCACACCGTTTGCGCTACTGTGAGCGCACGGCTGTGTTTGGTGGCGCTGCCAATATCTGGCTCTAACAGATTACAAATGTAACGTATTCCCTCAGCTGGAAATCTCTAGCGTTCATAGAGAATATGGTCATGGGAAGCCAGCGGATCAGTCCGGTCTCTGAATACTCTCCCTCCATTGATCCTGGCGCTCAGGTCAACAGGATTGGGTGAAAGTTAAAGGGCGGTGCTTTTTATAGCCGATTTGAGCCTAAACTCTGCACATAACCTGCTCCGGACCAGGTTAAGTTTGAAGAGTAAGTTACCATGGTGATCTAGCCAGGTCGAAAGAGAGCCACCTTCGTGGTACCAGAAATCCTGGCTTTAGACTCAACATACCTTGCTAACCCTCTAATCTCGCTTCGTAGTACACCCCTCTGGTGGTGAAATGTCCCTGAACTCCACCCTTCCCACAGTGGAGTGGAGCTCTTCTTCCTCACGTATTTTTGTTTTCAGTTGTCCCATCTAACATGCTCACCTCTACTGCTCACTTGTCCACACACCTTCACCTTTACTACTAATTCTACCAACTTGTTCAGACATAAATCATTATCGACTTACAACCTGCAGATCTCTGTTTTGTCACTGCTTTCGATCTGAGTCGCAACAAACAACAACCAGTCAGACTATGTTCATCGATGAACATATCAATCCATACTCATGGAGCTTTCACAGCAGCAACTTCAGGCCTCATCTGAAGGTCCAGCTGCTTCTCCCTCAGCCTCCTCTACGGCATCTTTGCTGGATCTCTGAGTTTCCAGAGGGCAACAAAGGTCTTCATGGATAATAAGATGACACAACCTGCTCTTGATGGACTAACACAGTGGTTCCCAGACCTTTATTGAGATCTTGCTTACGGATTCCTGTCAGCACCCTCGCTGCTGCGTTCTGGATCAGTTGGAGGCTATTCAGCGAGCTTTTCAGACATCCTGCTAACAACACATTACAATAATCCAGTCTAGAACTGACAAACGCCTGGATTAATTTTTCAGCATCACCCTGGGAGAGGATGCTCCTGATCTTGGAGATATTTCAGAGATGAAAAAAGGCAGTCTTGCAAACCTGATTAATATGCTGCTTAAATGACATATCCTGATCAAAAATAACTCCAAGGTTTTTCACAACTGTGCTGGAAGCCAGCGTAAATCCAGTCAATCCATTCCTCAGGTGTTTGGGACCAAAGACAATAACCTCTGTTTTATCCGAGTTTAGAAACAAAAAGTTAGAGGACATCCAGGACTTAATGTCATTAAGACACCCTTGAAGTTTAGCCAAAGGTTTTGTTTCCTCTGGTTTCATAGATAAGTACAGCTGCGTATCATCAGCGTAGCAATGAAAGTTTATGGCTTCTGGATAATTTTTCCCAAGGGCAAACATGTATAAAGTGAAAAGGATTGGTCCCAGAACTGAACCCTGTGGGACGCCATAGCAGACCCTAGTCCGTGTAGAAGAAACGTCATTAACATGGACGAACTGGAACCTGTCAGATAGGTATGACTTAAACCAGCCTAATGCTGTCCCTTTAATTCCAACAGTGTGCTCCAATCTATGCAGCAAAAGGCCGTGATCAACGGTATCAAAAGCAGCACTGAGGTCCAGCAGAACAAGGACAGAAACTAATCCATTGTCTGAGGCCATGAGGAGGTCGTTGGAGACTCTAATCAGTGCAGTTTCTGTGCTATGATGAGTTCTAAACCCTGACTGAAAGACCTCAAATAGATCATTTCTGTGCAGGTGTTCTCCTAACTGGCTAGCAACTATTTTTTCCAGAATTTTAGAGATAAATGGAAGGTTGGATATTGGTCTATAGTTTGCCAAAATGTCGGGATCAAGAGATGTTTTTTAGAGTAAAGGTTTAATTACTGAGAATTTAAAAACCTGTGGTACATATTCTGTTTGTAGAGACAGGTTAATCTGATCTAACATTGACATACCAATAAAAGAGAAAACATTTTGGAGTAGTGGAGTTGGAATGGGGTCTCAGAGTCATGTGGATGGTTTATCTTTACTGATAGTTGAGGTCAGCTCAGAGGTCTACAGGAGAAAACAGTCCAGAGTCAAATCAGGACCAGAGGAAGTTACTGAAGCTGACAGTTTTGTAGCACTTAAGCACCTCACAACATATACAATCAGGAACAATACATATATATACTAGGGCTGGGTAAGGTAACGCGTTATTATCTCATTAACGCATTAATTTATTAACGCCGACATTTATTTTATCGTGCGTTAACGCATGTTGCTCACATGCTTTTGTTTTGAAAAGTCTGTTACTGGCTGCTGCAGAACCGGAAGAGAATTGGCAGGTAAACAAGGAAAAACTAAAACAGACATGGAGAACGTTAAAAATCTGTGAACTTTACAGTTCAGGTAGCAACTCAGGTAGAAATATTAACAATTCTGTCTGAAAAGAAAGTTCTGGACTGCAACCAAACGTTTGTGGTCATTCCTCCATGTTGCCATCAGATCTGCTCCATGTGTTCACTGTCCTGCTGTTCTCTAGCTGGTTACTGCAGTGCGGCTCCATCTAGTGGCTCAGATGTGTAATGACAACAGAAAGTCCAGTCCTCCATTATAAAACTAATTCAGTTCTGTTGACCCGTTTTTTAATTTTGTATTTTTGATCCAAGTCTAAAATTGAAATATAAAAAAACAGGCATTATTTTGATTTTTTGTGTTAGATTAAAACATGAAAAACGTAATAAAATGTCACTTTTTCACTTTTTTAAATTTTTTGATTGACAATTGAAAATGGAAAAAATGAATGATACACAGATTGATAAAGTTACTGAACTTTAACATGGACATTTTCATTTTAAAGTTCTCCCAGACGGAGGATTCAACAGAAACAAGGTTATTTGTAACAACTGACAAGTTGAACTCCCCGTTAAAAGTTTCTGCTGTTACCTCAGAAATTACCTGTTTTAATGTTCTGATTGTGCTGAGACACAATCATTTTGTTGGATTTTGTTTGTAGACTTTTTTTTATTTTTTATAAAAACAAGATGACATTAATGCCCTGGCAGTGGCAATAAGCTTTATTTTATTTTACATTATTTAAGATGAGATTTACACTAAATATGTGTTACTGACAAATGCTGATGTTAAGTATTTGAACAACAAATGTTTTATATATATATATATATATATATATATATATATATATATAATATATATATATATATATATATATATATTTTTTTTTTTTTTTTTTTTTTTTTTTTTTTTTTTTTTTTTTTTACTATGCCAATATAACCATGAAAATATAACAACATTACCTGAACTACAGTAGAAAAAAAACAGGCGCACAGTATTATTAGCTGGTTGTTTACAAAGTGAAGTGACCAGTGACAAGTGGACTGCACTGGTCAGTGAACGTTTCACGCTTATCTCGCGAGAGGGGGATTCCTTCTCAACACCGCAATGGAAGGTTTACGCGTTTGTCTCGCGAGAGGAGAATCCCTGTGTCAACACCGTACGTGGCTTTAGACTGGGAGGTTTACCTGGAAACGCTTTCTGGAGATAAAGACATGGTGTGTTTACTGACAGTATCAGATCGCTGGTTAACCATCAACTGTCCCTCACGTCCCGCGCATGTCTGAGTTTGGCCCGAGAGCGTCACCGTGTCCGGGACGTGTCCTCCTCCAGAGCCTCTGAAGCAGCGGTGAAGACCGAAGGAGCCGCTGGAAACGGACCTCTGCTTCTGGTCGCCGGTCCTCCCGGTCCTCCCGATCCTCACGGCTCGACATGGCGGAGAGCGGCTCGTCGGCTGAATTTTCGGGACCCCTCACGAACTCGACTCTCCCGCCCCCGAGGACCCGCATCTTCAAGATCATCGTGATCGGGGACTCGGGCGTCGGGAAGACCTGCCTCACCTACCGCTTCTGCGCGGGAAAGTTCCCCGAGAAGACCGAGGCCACGATCGGCGTGGACTTCAGGGAGAGGCTGGTCGAGATTGACGGGGAGAAAATCAAGGTGGGCGCAGCTCCGTCTGATTTATGGGCCGTGCTCGGAGCACGTCAGCGGTGCCAGATGTTCTGGCCCAGATGTTCTGTTATAGCGCTGAGGTGGTTTAACAGCTTCCTATTCCTACCAGGCCACACGCCCCAGAAATATACTAGACCCCAAAAATAACTTTTGTGAAAGCCACCAGTTTGAGATATCCCAACATTAAGCCTGTCAGCTGCACAAAAGCAGACGCCCATGACTACAATTCCCATAATGCAACTGATTTCACGCGTCCGGTTTTCCTGACCGGTGCTCGCTGTGGGGGATCATCGGACCGGGAAATTAATCGAAAATGAACCGACACTGAGATTTAGGAACTATCACCAACCTAATTTTACACACGACGAGTATTTCAGTGGTTTGAAATATTTAATAAGTGACCATGAAAGTCTGCATATGTCAATAAATCTTTTAATTTGGTCTATACAATATTATTCTAATATTGATATGAATATTATCAAAACCACAAACCTCAACCTAAAACTAAAATATATTTTAGAAATAAAAATGGTAAATAATGACAGTAACATAAAAAAAAACACTCCTTGTCATTCTCACAACAATAAGGTATATCATTGTATCAGAAATGTGTTTAAAAGTCATATCATTATTGAAACACTTTCTACGGCGATATATATGATTTAAAATATAGTGTTTCTATTCGCTTATTCTTAAATCTCTTTTATTAGATAAACGTCACACTCTTGATAGTTGAGCAAAAACCTTCTCAGTGTTACACTAAAAAACAGCAAAAAACTAAATCAAACTACAATAACTGCTCATTAATGGAGGGAACATCTGAATGTAATTTTAGCCTTAATGCCTTAAGAGACGTTTACTGCTGCGTGACGTCGGTGGTCTACGTCTGGGACCAGAGGAGACCGGCTGGAGCACAATAATTGTTTTTTAAAACCAATACCGATAACTGATAACACACACCTATACCTAAGATCATTACATCAATACTATGAACAAAATCAAAATAGTTTGGACTTTTTAAATTAACAGATATTTATTTTTTCCATTGAAAAACTATGGTCAAGCCTCTTAAACATTTTCATAAATCTATCAAACAAACCTATTTGATATCTCACATTAACTTAAATAAGGTTCATTACTGACTGATATAAAATAAGGCTCCTTGAAACTGATGGAAATACATGCATCAGAATTACTAACTGAAAAAGATTAACATTTAAAGGATTTGGGCTTGTGGTTCCATTTAAAATTAATATACCTTTAATTAAAGTAAATGAGGTTCAGTAGTTTTTTATTTTTTAATCTCATGGAAGCGTTAGATGAGAGGAATGAGGGAGAGGAACATTAGCATTAGCTTCCGTTAGCTCACGTTAGCGTGATTTCAAAACTCCATGGAAGTGATTGTTATGTTGTAGGTGGCTGATCAGGTTTTACGTATTAAAGCTTGTGCTTCCCTCCTCGTAGAATTCACTCGTAGAATTCCTCACAAATAACCACCAAACTATCTTCTTCTGAAACTTTAACGAAGTTCCACGCCGCCATGTTTGTTGTGATCAGCGCTGTGCTGCAGGCTGCATTCAAGGTGTAACGTAAATTCCCACGTTCCCTCGTTTGCTAGTCGTTCTTTTTCAGCCTTTTCTATTTTTTTTTCTTTTTTTATGTGTAACATGAGGGGAAATATTGTGAATATCAATTAAAGTCAGCAACTACTAAAATTATGACAGAGTTAACGAGTTGTTTTCTGGCATGAGGGGGTATTCTTGATTTTCCTGATTGAGTAATCGTTTTTCTGATTATGCCGACGTCACTTGAACATAACATTCACTGTCGGTCATTCAAGGCTCAGAGGGAGCGAGACACTGCTGTGTTGACAGAAATATAAATGTTATTGGGACTATTCGTCGTGATATCGGACTTATCGGGATGATGTCATAATTTCCTGTTATCGGCCTGAAAGTTATCGTGCAGCCCTAATAAAATCAGCAGGTGATGTTGTAAAAAATATAACTGCATCTCAGTTGCTTTTACTCAGTTTGACTACAAAAGAACAACCTTCTTTTACGCTACAGGAAGGTTAAGGACGTGTTACCTGACGGTAACCAGACCTGGTTCATCTCAATCCTCAGGTGATCAAGTTAAAGCAGACGTACCCGCCACATCATTTTATGTGGCCCTCAAGAGCTTGTGCATTATTGTCTTACATATTAAACCGATATTATAAGACTTAATTTAGGCTTATGCTGCTTTAAAGTGCATATCGACAATAAACTACATCTCCCACAATGCATTTCTTCGTTAGCCACAACAATAACAGTATCTTACCAGTAACAAGACAATTTTCAGAACTGATGGACTTCAGAAAAACCTCTACAAACTAACCTCAACATGTCCCAAGAAAAGAGAAACTGATGCACAAGAAAGAAAGTTTCATGAACGACGGGAAAGTTTGTATCTCAAGGTGGAAAAACAGTAAGTGTTTTGTGCTATGAGGCGGCGTCGGTCGGCATTTTGACAGCAGACACGGAGCTAAGTATGCTAAATTTAGCCCACAAGAAAAACAAAGAATCGCTTCCACTTCTGAAACCAAGGTAATGGATACTTAGTCTGTTACCATGGCAACGGACCCTTTAAACATCACCTGTGCAAGGTGATATAATATAATAATGAGTTCAATATTTGAAACTTGAATACATAATAAATACAGAAACCATTTAACAATATATTAAAGTGTAGTTTAATTATTTTTTTAATTTACATTGACAGCATGAATGTAATCTGGCCCTTGGAGGGCCACCATGATGCTGATGTGGCCCTCAGTGGAAATGAGTCTGACCCCCCCTGGACCAGTAGGTTCAGACCAGTGACCTGATGGTTCTGTGTGCTCGTGTCCTCCACAGATCCAGCTGTGGGACACGGCGGGCCAGGAGCGCTTCAGGAAGTCCATGGTGCAGCACACTACTACCGCAACGTCCACGCCGTGGTGTTCGTGTACGACCTGACCAACGCCGCCAGCTTCCAGAGCCTCCCCGCCTGGATCGAGGAGTGCAAGCAGCACTCTCTGGGCTCCGAGGTGCCCCGGATCCTCGTCGGCAACAAGTGCGACCTCCAGGACTCCGTTCAGGTGGGCACGGACGTGGCGCAGCAGTTCGCCGACGCCCACTCCATGCCGCTGTTCGAGACGTCCGCCAAGAGCCCCGGCGGCCAGGACGGAGGCTGCCGGGACAGCGACCACGTGGAGGCCATCTTCATGACGGTGGCCCACAAGCTGAAGTCTCAGAAGCCGCTGGTGCTCAGCCAGCCGGCGCCGGGGTCGGGGGGCGCCGTCACCCTGGGCGGGGGGGGGAGGGATGTCGGGGGGGAGGGGGGGCCGGGGATGGGGCTGCAGCAGCTGCTGAGGAGGGCGGAGCGAAGGAGGGGAACGACATCAGCCTGGCGTTAGAGGAGACAGTGGAGGAAGAAGTGGCTTCAGCCAGGACTGTGATGACGCTGCCAGCAGGAGAGGAGGCGGAGCTTAACTTTATGTGATTTAAAGATTTAAAATTATTTAGAATGTGATTGTCAAGTGTCAGTCTGGAACAAACAAGATCTTAAATCAGCTGTCAAGTCCAGTTGAAGCGGATCTGAGCACTGAAACTCTGCTGCTTGGTGGATTTACTGGAGGTGCTTCATGCAGACGGCTTCATTCATGACCCAGCGGTCCATGTAGAGGTCTGGTGGTCCACGTAGAGGTCTGGTGGTCCATGTAGAGGTCTGGTGGTCCATGTAGAGGTCTGGAGGTCCACGTAGAGGTCTGGTGGTCCACCTACAGTTCTGGTGGTCCACCTACAGGTCTGGTGGTCCACCTACAGCTCTGGTGGTCCATGTAGAGGTCTGGCGGTCCATGTAGAGGTCTGGTGGTCCACGTAGAGGTCTGGTGGTCCACCTACAGTTCTGGTGGTCCACCTACAGTTCTGGTGGTCCACCTACAGGTCTGGTGGTCCCTGTCCAGCTCTGGTGGTCCACCTACAGGTCTGGTGGTCCACCTACAGGTCTGGTGGTCCACCTACAGGTCTGGTGGTCCATGTAGAGGTCTGGTGGTCCATGTAGAGGTCTGGTGGTCCACCTACAGGTCTGGTGGTCCACCTACAGGTCTGGTGGTCCACCTACAGGTCTGGTGGTCCACCTACAGGTCTGGTGGTCCACCTAGAGTCTGGTGGTCCACCTACAGGTCTGGTGGTCCATGGTAGAGGTCTGGTGGTCCACCTACAGTTCTGGTGGTCCACCTACAGCTCCGGTGGTCCATCTACAGCTCTGGTGGTCCACCTACAGTTCTGGTGGTCCCTGTCCAGCTCTGGTGGTCCACCTACAGGTCTGGTGGTCCATCTACAGCTCTACACCGGTTTAAAAAAGGATAAGGATAAAAGGATAAACACAAGATCTGGCAGAGACCCAGATTGGTTGAAGGAGTCCAGATTTAAGTGATTGGACCAAAATGTTGAACATCTCAGATCAGATTAACACTCCAGGATGAGCTGTAGACTTATTCTGTAAACGCTGTCTGGACTGACCTCTGTCAGGGGTCAGGGTTAGAGGTCAGGGGTCAGGGTTCAGGTTTAGGGTCAGGGTTAGAGGTCAGGGTCAGGGTTAGAGGTTAGAGGTCAGGGTTAGGGGTCAGGGTTAGAGGTCAGGGGTCAGGGTTAGAGGTCAGGGGTCAGGGTTAGGGGTCAGGGTTAGAGGTCAGGGTTAGAGGGTCAGGGTCAGGGTTAGGGTTAGAGGTCAGGGTTAGAGGTCAGGGTTAGAGGTCAGGGGTCAGGGTTAGAGGTCAGGGGTCAGGGTTAGGGGTCAGGGTTAGAGGTCAGGGTCAGTGTTAGAGGTTAGAGGTCAGGGTTAGAGGTCAGGGGTCAGGGTTAGAGGTCAGGGTTAGAGGTCAGGGGGCCTCACCTCCAACACCTCCACCTTTCCTCCATCGTTGTCCTGTTGTAGTCACGTGATCCAGGCCCGACCCAGATACGTCTGCATCTACGTCATCCCTTCTGGACGCTCTTGGTCTTCCGTCCTCACTGGACCTTGACAGGTACTGACATGAGGTCAGCAGGAGCAGATCAGCTGCAGCAGCTTCAGTAGATCCACGGGCCCGCTGGACCAGAACTCACCTGTTCAGCGTTCACGCAGCAGCAGGGTCAACGAACAGCTCCACCTGTCCGAACCCGTCAGGTCCGCGGTTGTTTCAAAGCCAGAAAGGTTGAGGAACAAAGGTTTATCGGCGTGGAGATGAGGGTTCTGAGGGTTCTGAGGGTTCTGAGGGGTCCACCTGAGTCCCAGCTGAGACGTGTCCACATCCACATGCATGATTTCCTGTGTGTAAACCCGTCCTTCTTGTCCTGCTGTCCAGTAACAGCGTCCTCATGCTCTTGTTGTGTCTTTTCCTGCTTCTGGATGTTGTGACCACAGCTGGTCCTGTGGCTCTGATGTCCCCCCCCCCCCCCCCCCCCCCCAGGACGTCTCAGCTGAGGACCGTCTCTCAGGACTCTGTGACATGCAATGGTTTCACTGGAGCTCAGACGTGGTGGTGTCCTCTCCTGTTCTTCAAGTGTCCTTCACTGCAGCTCCAGTCACCTGTCCACCTGTGAACTCATCCTGAATGATGACGGGGGGGGGGGGCTGCAATAAACCACCAATAAACATCCACCAGTGTCGTAATTTTATTTATTCAGTACAAACTCATGACAACTTTTCAAAATTTCACTTCAGCTTTAAAATGTTACTTGTACAAATATTACGTTTGACGAGGTTTAGTCCAGATGTTTAGTCCAGATGTTGAGTTGATCTTCAGAACTGGTTTGTTTTACCGTTAAAGTTCCCTCTCTCTGGAAGACCTTCAAAAGTTTTCTTTTTTAAAAACACGACTGCTCCTGCTGAGGGAGACATCTGTCCTCCTGGACGGACGGTGGAGACCAGAGTCTCCGTCAGGTCAGTCTGCTGTACGGAGGAAGGTCTGGACGTCCCTCCTCCTCCTCAGCGGGGACTCTGCTGTCTGACTGACCAGGTGAGTTGAAGAGCCTGACGTCGCCTCCTGCTGGAAGAGAGCGACATTACAGGTGAGTTTCTGCTTCACCAGACCGGATCACGTCCAGATCCCCAGACGTCCGGTTCAGACCGGATCACGTCCAGATCCCCAGACGTCCGGTTCAGACCGGTTCACGTCCAGATCCCCAGACGTCCGGTTCAGACCGGATCACATCCAGATCCCCAGACGTCTGGTTCAGACCGGATCACGTCCAGATCCCCAGACGTCTGGTTCAGACCGGTTCACGTCCAGATCCCCAGACGTCTGGTTCAAACCGGATCACGTCCAGATCCCCAGACGTCCGGTTCAGACCGGTTTACGTCCAGATCCCCAGACGTCCGGTTCAGACCGGTTCACGTCCAGATCCCCAGACGTCCGGTTCAGACCAGATCACGTCCAGATCCCCAGACGTCTGGTTCAGACCGGATCACGTCCAGATCCCCAGACGTCTGGTTCAGACCGGTTCACGTCCAGATCCCCAGACGTCTGGTTCAGACCGGTTTACGTCCAGATCCCCAGACGTCTGGTTCAAACCGGATCACGTCCAGATCCCCAGACGTCTGGTTCAAACCGGATCACGTCCAGATCCCCAGACGTCTGGTTCAGACCGGATCACGTCCAGATCCCCAGACGTCTGGTTCAGACCGGATCACGTCCAGATCCCCAGACGTCTGGTTCAGACCGGATCACGTCCAGATCCCCAGACGTCTGGTTCAGACCGGTTCACGTCCAGATCCCCAGACGTCTGGTTCAGACCGGATCACGTCCAGATCCCCAGACGTCTGGTTCAGACCGGATCACGTCCAGATCCCCAGACGTCTGGTTCAGACCGGATCACGTCCAGATCCCCAGACGTCTGGTTCAGACCGGATCACGTCCGGATCCCCAGACGTCTGGTTCAGACCGGATCACGTCCGGATCCCCAGACGTCTGGTTCAGATCGGATCACGTCCAGATCCCCAGACGTCTGGTTCAGACCGGTTTACGTCCAGATCCCCAGACGTCCGGTTCAGACCGGATCACGTCCAGATCCCCAGACGTCTGGTTCAGACCGGTTCGCGTCCGGATCCCCAGACGTCCGGTTCAGACCGGATCACGTCCAGATCCCCAGACGTCTGGTTCAGACCGGATCACGTCCAGATCCCCAGACGTCTGGTTCAAACCGGATCACGTCCAGATCCCCAGACGTCCGGTTCAGACCGGATCACGTCCAGATCCCCAGACGTCCGGTTCAGACCGGATCACGTCCAGATCCCCAGACGTCTGGTTCAGACATCATTTGAAACTAAATCCTGGTTTCCTGAATATTATTCTGTTTCAGAGCTTCAGCTGTTGGAGAAAACCTGCGGTGGGACTTCTTCTTACCTTGCCAGGTGCACATCATCTCAGTGCCTCCAGGGTCACTCTGAGGAACCAGGGTCTCCTGCAACACACACACATGTACATGTCTGAAGACGTCACCAACAGAGACATACTTGGACTGGGCGACGGACTGGTTCAGGCTGAACGTGGGTGAGGGTCAGAGGAGAAACCAGAAAAAACTGGAAAAATTTAAATCCTACAGAAAGCACAGAGCCAGCAGTCCAGTAACACGATCAATCAAATCCATCAGAAATGGAGATCGTCAGCTCTTTCCTCTCACCATCTCTGTCTTTATAAATTCACCTTCTGCAGGTTCTGCCTCCTGTTTAACCACAAACACGTGACGACAGCGAGAGGAGCATCTGAATAAATATACAACTTCAACGGGTCACCAGCAGTCCTCGTCCTCACAACCCTAAAACATGATTTCAACTTGCTCCAACGCCACTAAATCAACCAGACATTTCAGGTTTGAGCTCGGCCTTCTCAGCTGAAGGTCACGCATGTCTCCAGAGGTTTCCACAGCAGCTGGGAGACGACAGGAACCAATGGCCTCAGCGCAGATGGAGGACACACCAGCTGAGGTTTCTGGAGACCGGTCCATATCACCCCGACCTTCTCTGAGGGTCGGATTATCACCCCGACCTTCTCTGAGGGTCGGATTATCACCCCGACCTTCTCTGAGGGTCCACACCGTGGAGGACGAGGAACGATCTCTGGACTGCAGCTCTTACCAGTCCGGTCCTGGTGTCGTAGCAGCTCTTACCAGTCCGGTCCTGGTGTCGTAGCAGCTCTTACCAGTCCGGTCCTGGTGTCGTAGCAGCTCTTACCAGTCCGGTCCTGGTGTCGTAGCAGCTCTTACCAGTCCGGTCCTGGTGTCGTAGCAGCTGCAGCAGGGGAGGCTCCTCCAGCCCAGGTGGGCGATGAGGCCGGACAGCAGCAGGCTGATGGTGCAGCTCAGGAGGATGGTGGCGTTGGCGCCCTTCACCATCCGATGGAGGACGAACGTCTGCACACACAAAACCCCCAGCTCATTTATCAAAGCCATAAACACAAGTGTTTTCTGTACTGGGGGGGGGGGGGGGGGGGCATCAATAACAGACTAAATCAATATTGTTAGACTGACGGCACACAAACCAACAGAACCTCTGTCTTTCATGACAATCAGGGCTGGGCACCGATTAAAAGTTTTAGTCGTAAGATTAAATTCACCCTGAGAGGTAATAAGGACAAGTTTAACAAGGTCTGGATGCCTTTTCTGATTTATTTTGATAATATGACTGATGTGACAAACTGGGACTAGTAGAGGAGATCTCTGCATATGTAAGTGAAAACTGGTAACTTAAATATTGCCATCTTTTTTATTTATTTATTTATTTTTAATCACATTATTTTCACTGTTGTATTTTCTTTTCACATAGAGGATTTGGGACAATCGGCTGGTGGGGGTGGGGGGGGGGGGGAGTGGGGGTTAATTTGTACATTTACTGAATCTGTGATTTGTATGTGCTTAATTACAAATGCCAATAAACAGATTTTTCAAAAAAAAAAAAAAGTTTTAATCGTGATTAATCGCATGATTTCCCTGAATAATCACGATTAATCGCATTGTATATACGCAAAATCAATAATGAATTCAAAAGTAGTGTAAAGGTCACTTTTATTTAAATGTTCTGCTGCCATATGAACTAAAGTGTCATAACATTTGTTGTTCAAACACTTTTAACATCAGCACTTGTCAGTAAACACATATTTAGTTTAAATCTCATCTTTAAAAATGCCAAATAAAATAAAAGCTTATTGCCACTGCCAGGACATTAATGTCATCCTGTTTTTTTTTATTTTTTATCAATAATAAAAAAAAGTCTACCAACAAAATCCTAACAATCTAGAGGCCACAATCAGAACATTAAAACATTAATTTCTGAGGTAACAGCAGAAACTTTTAACGGGGAGTTCAACTTCTCAGTTGTTACAAATAACCTTGTTTCTGTTGAATCCTCCGTCTGGGAGAACTTTAAAATGAAAATGTCCATGTTAAAGTTCAGAAACTTTATCAGTCCTTAATTATCTGTATATCATTCATTCTTTCCATTTTCAATTGTCAATCAAAAATTAAAAAAATTTAAAAAGTGACTTTTTTTTTCTGTTTTTTTAATCTAACACAAAAAATCCCCCCCCCCCCCCCCCAAAAAAAAGAAATACGTGTTTTTTTTATATTTGAATTTTAGCAAACAGTCCACGGGACTGAATTTGTTTTTAATATTTTATTGTCTGGTTTACGTGACCCAGAACTGAATTAGTTTTATAATGGAGGACTGGACTTTCTGTTGTCATTACACATCTGAGCCACTAGATGGAGCTGCACTGCAGTAACCAGCTAGAGAACAGCAGGACAGTGAACACACGGAGCAGATCTGATGGAACATGGAGGAATGACGCCATCGTCTTCAACAAAGACAGAATTGTTAATATTTCTACCTGAACTGTAAAGTTCACGGATTTTTACCGTTCTCCTTGTCTGTTTTAGTTTTACCTGCCAATTGTTTTCCGGTTCCACAGCAGCCAGACTTTTCAAAATAAAAGCATGTGAGCAACATGTGTTAACGCTCGATAAAATAAATGTCGGCGTTAATGAATTAATGCGTTAACGCGATAATAACGTGTTAACTAGCCCAGCCCTAACGGGTTAGTTAGGGTTAGTTAGGGTTAGGGTTAGTTCCCAGTCCTGGAGGAAGAGTGAGCTCCACCCCAGTTGGTGGAGCAGTGACTCTGGACCAGGAGGGGTTCTGGTCTTCTCACGGTCCAGCAGCACCTGCAGACGTCTGGTGAACTTCCTCCCCGACATTCATCTCCACATTAATCTTAACCTGAATGATTTCCAGTGTTTCCAGCTCCTGAGGCAACCGGAGAGCACCAGTTCATGCTGCTCCCTCTACCGTGCTTCACCATTGGGAGGAAGTTCTGATGTTACCAGACTGCACCAAACGTACCGAGACGTTCTCCTCCTGAACATTAAACCTCTGTCTCAGCTGGAGAACATTTTCTACGGTACGAACGCTCGACTCCAGGTGAGTTTACGGTACGAACGCTCGACTCCAGGTGAGTTTACGGTACGAACGCTCGACTCCAGGTGAGTTTACCACGTGAGGACTGTCATGGCGGTGAAACACTTCTTCATCTTCTTCCCCGTAGGTGAGGGTCAGGGAGGAGTAACCGGCCGTGAAGACTGCTGCTGCACAGGAGAGGCCGGCGGCCGCCACCATCACGCTCACCTGAGGACAGACGCATCATTTCAGCTCAGTCAGTGGCGGGAAGGAGGAGCCACACCTGGCCTCACACCTGCAGATTTAATTAAAACTAAAATAAACCCTAAACATGCTGAAGTCTAAATGGAGCCACGAGGTTCTGCAGAACCAGGTTCAGCTGCAGAACCAGGTTCAGCTGCAGAACCAGGTTCAGCTGCAGAACCAGGTTCAGCTCCAGAACCAGCTTCAGCTCCAGAACCAGCTTCAGCTCCAGAACCAGGTTCAGCTCCAGAACCAGCTTCAGCTCCAGAACCAGCTTCAGCTCCAGAACCAGGTTCAGCTGCAGCTGGAATCATTTCAGTCGTGGCTGACAGACTGAAACCTCCATCAGCTGGTGCTTAATGCAAATCAGCAAAACCACCACAGAACCACCAGAACTGGACCACCAGAACTGGAGCCACTGGACGAGGACCTGAGACGGTTGCTGCGGTCCTGTTTGCTGTTTACGGGGCCCGTGTTTTGGGGTTAGCAGTTAGCTAACCTCCGTTAGCAGGACCGACCCTGCAGGGGTCATCTATGGGAGCCTCTGTGAGACTGGAACCGGTCCCGACCCAGGACCAGGTAGTCCAGCTGACCCTGGAAACCTGCTGGTCATCATCTATACAACCACAACAGTGTGGAGCTCTTCTCTGTCGTCACCTTATTTATTTATTTATTTATTATTATTTATATTTATTATTATTTTATCTGCAGTTAGCCAACAGCTAAAATCCCGCCTCCCACCAGTAAGAGGTTCGGAGGTTTACTTTGTCCTGGTCAGCGGGTCGTAGCGGGTCTGAGGAGGTCGACCCCGTCAGCGGTCCCCGACCCTAACCGGACCAGAACTGGGCCAGACCAGACCAGAGACTGAGGTCCGTTCCTGGTACTGGAGACCATGGACCAACGGTGGAGACCCTGTAGAACTACCGTGACGGTTGGTTTGAGCTGCTGGTTGCTGGTTTTAACCAATCAGGGTGCTGCACACCAACATCTGGACCTCACGGGTCTAAAAGATGTTTGTCCCGGTAAATTCTTATCGTAGCCAACGAAGCTTCTCCGTCCTCGTTCCAGTAAAGAAAATAATCTGAAAATCTACCCGTCTACTGAAAATCTGAAGCAAAACTCAGAAATCATCACAACTCACCAGAACAGAGTTTTTCTTCTGAGAGGCGAACAGAGCCAAGACACCAGGAGACGCCATGATCTGAAACCAGAGAGACAAGAGACCTGAAGGGACGGACAGAGACCAGGGAGGGACGGACAAGGACCAGGGAGGGATGGACAAGGACCAGGAGGGGACGGACGAGGACCAGGGAGGGACGGAGGGGGACCGGAGGGACGGAGGAGGACCAGGAGGGACAGACAGGGACCAGGGAGGACGGACAGGGACCAGGGAGGGACGGACGAGGACCAGGAGGGGACGGATGAGGACCGGGGAGGGGACGGACGAGGACCGGGGAGGGACAGACGGGGACCAGGAAGGGATGGACGAGGACCAGGAGGGACAGACAGGGACCAGGGGGGATGGACAGGGACCAGGGAGGGATGGACAAGGACCAGGAGGGGACGGACGAAGACCGGGGAAGGACAGACAGGGACCAGGGAGGGACGGACAGGGCCCAGGGAGACATGGACGAGGACCAGGGGGGACGGACAGGGACCAGGGAGGGATGGACAAGGACCAGGAGGGGACGGACGAAGACCGGGGAAGGACAGACAGGGACCAGGGAGGGACAGACAGGGACCAGGGAGTGATGGACGAGGACTGGGGAGGGACGGACAGGGACCAGGGAGTGATGGACGAGGACCGGGGAGGGACGGACAGGGACCAGGGGGACGGACGGACAGGGACCAGGGGGGGGACGAACAGGGACCAGGGAGGGATGGATGAGGACCAGGAGGGGACGACAGATGAGGACCAGGAGGGGACAGACAGGGACCAGGGAGGACGGACAGGGACCAGGGAGGGACGGACGAGGACCAGGAGGGGACGGATGAGGACCGGGGAGGGGACGGACGAGGACCGGGGAGGGACAGACGGGGACCAGGAAGGGATGGACGAGGACCAGGAGGGACAGACAGGGACCAGGGAGGACGGACAGGGACCAGGGAGGGACGGACGAGGACCAGGAGGAGGGGGGGGACGGAGACCAGGAGGGGACGGATGAGGACCAGGAGGGGACAGATGAGGACCGGGGAGGGGACGGGGACGAGGACCGGGAGGGACAGGGGGACCAGAAGGGGGACGACGAGGACCAGGAGGGACCAGGAGGGACCAGGGGGGACGGACAGGGACCAGGGAGGGACGGATGAGGACCCAGGAGGGACGGACCAGGAGGAGGACCAGGAGGGGGACGGACGAGGACCAGGGGGGACGGGACAGGGACAGGGGACCAGGACCAGGGAGGGAAGAACGAGGACCAGGCGGGGACGGACGAGGACCGGGGAGGGACAGACAGGGACCAGGGGGGACGGACAAGGACCAGGGGGGATGGACAGGGACCAGGGAGGGACGGACGAGGACCAGGAGGGGACGGACGAGGACCGGGGAGGGACAGACAGGGACCTGGGGGGGACGGACGAGGGACCAGGGAGGGACGGACGAGGACCAGGACGGGGACGGACGAGGACCGGGGGGGGACAGACAGGGACCAGGGGGGACGGACAGGGACCAGGGAGGGACGGACGAGGACCAGGAGGGGACGGACGAGGACCGGGGAGGGACAGACAGGGACCAGGGGGGACGACAGGGACCAGGGAGGGACGGACGAGGACCAGGGGGGGACGGACCGGAGGGACAGACGGGACCAGGGAGGGAAGACGAGGGACCAGGCGGGGACGGACGGACAGGAGGGGACGGACGAGGACCGGGGAGGGACAGACAGGGACCTGGGGGGACGGACGAGGACCAGGGAGGGACGGACGAGGACCAGGAGGGGACGGACGAGGACCGGGAGGGACAGACAGGGACCAGGGGGGACAGACAGGGACCAGGGAGGGACGGACGAGGACCAGGAGGGGACGGACAGGGGGGAGGACGGGACCAGGGGGGACAGACAGGGACCAGGGAGGGACGGACGAGGACCAGGAGGGGACGGACGAGGACCAGCATGTTTTAGCATGTTTTAAAGCAGGTGTCCCCTTTAGACAGACAGTCTCGTACAAATATGGTTTGCTGTTTCTATAGTTACATTTGATGTTAATGACAAACCACATCAGGTAAAATGATATACACTGATAGCAGCCGGGTTTGTTGTTGTGTCTTTTGATTGACAGTTAGCCACTGGCTGTCATTTTAGCTACTTAATGCTTAGCTTTGCATAAAAGTGCACAAAAAAATAGGTAAAGACCAGAAGCACCCCAGAACACAGCTAATGTTAGCGGTCTAGGGTTAGCGGTCTGGATCAACTTAGACCTAAACGTAATGTTAGCGGTCTAGGTTTACTGGTCTGGATCAACTTAGACATGAACGTAATGTTAGCGGTCTAGGGTTAGCGGTCTGGATCAACTTAGACCTAAACGTAATGTTAGCGGTCTAGGTTTACTGGTCTGGATCAACTTAGACATGAACGTAATGTTAGCGGTCTAGGGTTAGCGGTCTGGATCAACTTAGACCTGAACGTAATGTTAGCGGTCTAGGGTTAGCAGTCTGGATCAACTTAGATCTGAACGTAATGTTAGCGGTCTAGGGTTACTGATCTGGATCAACTTAGACCTGAACCTAATCTTAGCGGTCTAGGGTTAGCGGTCTGGATCAACTTAGACCTGAACGTAATGTTAGCGGTCTAGGGTTAGCGGTCTGGATCAACTTAGACCTGAACGTAATGTTAGCGGTCTAGGGTTAGCAGTCTGGATCAACTTAGATCTGAACGTAATGTTAGCGGTCTAGGGTTACTGATCTGGATCAACTTAGACCTGAACCTAATCTTAGCGGTCTAGGGTTAGCGGTCTGGATCAACTTAGACCTGAACGTAATGTTAGCGGTCTAGGGTTAGCGGTCTGGATCAACTTAGACCTGAACGTAATGTTAGCGGTCTAGGTTTACTGGTCTGGATCAACTTAGACATGAACGTAATGTTAGCGGTCTAGGGTTAGCGGTCTGGATCAACTTAGACCTGAACGTAATGTTAGCGGTCTAGGGTTACTGATCTGGATCAACTTAGACCTGAACCTAATCTTAGCGGTCTAGGGTTAGCGGTCTGGATCAACTTAGACCTGAACGTAATGTTAGCGGTCTAGGGTTAGCGGTCTGGATCAACTTAGACCTGAACATAATGTTAGCGGTCTAGGTTTACTGGTCTGGATCAACTTAGACATGAACGTAATGTTAGCGGTCTAGGGTTAGCGGTCTGGATCAACTTAGACCTGAACGTAATGTTAGCGGTCTAGGGTTACTGGTCTGGATCAACTTAGATCTGAACGTAATGTTAGCGGTCTAGGGTTACTGGTCTGGATCAACTTAGACATGAACGTAATGTTAGCGGTCTAGGGTTACTGATCTGGATCAACTTAGACCTGAACCTAATCTTAGCGGTCTAGGTTAGCGGTCTGGATCAACTTAGACCTGAACGTAATGTTAGCGGTCTAGGGTTACTGGTCTGGATCAACTTAGACCTGAACGTAATGTTAGCGTCTAGGTTAGCGGTCTGGATCAACTTAGACCTGAACGTAATGTTAGCGGTCTAGGGTTAGCTGGTCTGGATCAACTTAGACCTGAACGTAATGTTAGCGGTCTAGGGTTACTGGTCTGGATCAACTTAGACCTGAACGTAATGTTAGCGGTCTAGGTTACGATCTGGATCAACTTAGACCTGAACGTAATGTTAGCGGTCTAGGGTTAGCGGTCAGGATCAACTTAGATCTGAACGTAATGTTAGCGGTCTAGGGTTACTGGTCTGGATCAACTGACTGAACTAATGTTAGCGGCCTGGGTTACTGGTCTGGATCAACTTAGACATGAACGTAATGTTAGGGTTAGCGGTCTGGATTAACTGGAACGTAATGTTAGCGGTCTAGGTTTACTGATCTGGATCAACTTAGACATGAACGTAATGTTAGCGGCCTAGGGTTAGCGGTCTGGATCAACTAGACCTGAACGTAATGTTAGCGGTCTAGGGTTAGCGGTCTGGATCAACTTAGACCTGAACGTAGTTAGCGTCTGGATCACTTAGACCTGAACCTAATGTTAGCGTCTAGGGTTACTGGTCTGGATCAACTTAGACCTGAAGTAATGTTAGCGGTCTAGGGTTATCTGGATAAACTTAGACCTGAACGTAATGTTAGCGGTCTAGGGTTAGCGGTCTGGATCAACTTAGACCTGAACGTAATGTTAGCGGTCTAGGGTTATGGTCTGGATCAACTTAGACCTGAACGTAATGTTAGCGGTCTAGGGTTACTGGTCTGGATCAACTTAGACTGAACGTAATGTTAGCGGTCTAGGGTTACTGGTCTGGATCAACTTAGACCTGAACGTAATGTTAGCGGTTAGGGTTAGCGGCTGGATCAACTTAGACCTGAACGTAATGTTAGCGGTCTAGGTTACTGGTCTGGATCAACTTAGACCTGAACGTAATGTTAGCGGTCTAGGGTTACTGATCTGGATCAACTTAGACCTGAACGTAATGTTAGCGGTCTAGGTTACTGGTCTGGATCAACTTAGACCTGAACGTAATGTTAGCGTCTAGTTACTATCAACTTAGGAACGTAATGTTAGCGGTCTAGGGTTAGCGGTCTGGATCAACTTAGACCTGAACGTAATGTTAGCGGTCTAGGGTTACTGATCTGGATCAACTTAGACCTGAACGTAATGTTAGCGGTCTAGGTTAGCGGTCTGGATCAACTTAGACCTGACGTAATGTTAGCGGTCTAGGGTTAGCGGTCTGGATCAACTTAGACCTGAACGTAATGTTAGCGGTCTAGGTTACTGATCTGGATCACTTAGACCTGAACGTAATGTTAGCGGTCTAGGGTTACTGGTCTGGATCAACTTAGACCTGAACGTAATGTTAGCGGTCTAGGGTTACTGGTCTGGATCAACTTAGACCTGAACGTAATGTTAGCGGTCTAGGGTTAGCGGTCTGGATCAACTTAGACCTGAACGTAATGTTAGCGGTCTAGGGTTAGCGGTCTGGATCAACTTAGACCTGAACGTAATGTTAGCGGTCTAGGGTTAGCGGTCTGGATCAACTTAGACCTGAACGTAATGTTAGCGGTCTAGGGTTACTGATCTGGATCAACTTAGACCTGAACGTAATGTTAGCGGTCTAGGGTTAGCGGTCTGGATCAACTTAGACCTGAACGTAATGTTAGCGGTCTAGGGTTAGCGGTCTGGATCAACTTAGACCTGAACGTAATGTTAGCGGTCTAGGGTTACTGATCTGGATCAACTTAGACCTGAACGTAATGTTAGCGGTCTAGGGTTAGCGGTCTGGATCAACTTAGACCTGAACGTAATGTTAGCGGTCTAGGGTTACGGTCTGGATCAACTTAGACCTGAACGTAATGTTAGCGGTCTAGGGTTAGCGGTCTGGATCAACTTAGACTGAACTGAACAGGAACGTAATGTTAGCGGTCTAGGGTTAGCGGTCTGGATCAACTTAGACCTGAACCTAATGTTAGCGGTCTAGGGTTAGCGGTCTGGATCAACTTAGACCTGATCGTAATGTTAGCGGTCTAGGGTTAGCTGTCTGGATCAACTTAGACCTGAACGTAATGTTAGCGGTCTAGGGTTACTGATCTGGATCAACTTAGACCTGAACCTAATGTTAGCGGTCTAGGGTTAGCGGTCTGGATCAACTTAGACCTGATCGTAATGTTAGCGGTCTAGGGTTAGCGGTCTGGATCAACTTAGACCTGAACGCTAGATTAATCAATCCTTCTGATTAAAGCTAAACCAATGTTAAACCAGGGGCCCAGAACTGGACCCCATCTGAGTCCCTAAACGATTTAGAGATGGTCCTGCATCAAAGCCGACCCTACTGGACCAGACAGACCCGGTCTCACCAGTCCTCCAGTCCCGACCCAGTTCGGAGTAAAGACCCGGTCTCACCAGTCCTCCAAACCCGACCCAGTTCGGAGTAAAGACCCGGTCTCACCAGTCCTCCAAACCCGACCCAGTTCGGAGTAAAGACCCGGTCTCACCAGTCCTCCAAACCCGACCCAGTTCCCAGTAAAGACCCGGTCTCACCAGTCCTCCAAACCCGACCCAGTCCAGAGTAAAGACCCGGTCTCACCAGTCCTCCAAACCCGACCCAGTTCCCAGTAAAGACCCGGTCTCACCAGTCCTCCAGTCCCGACCCAGTTCCCAGTAAAGACCAGTCTCACCAGTCCTCCAAACCCGACCCAGTTCCCAGTAAAGACCAGTCTCACCAGTCCTCCCCACACCGGCGTCCTGGTGCTGCTCAGGGTGGTGGTTTTGCGGAAAACGGCGTCCATGAAGCCGCAGACGACACAGAGACCCGCGCACGCGACCTGGAGGACTCCCAGAACCAGGACGCTCTTCTGGTTGAAAATAAAGTACCTGTACCGGTCCATGTCCAGGTGAGGACCCCCGGGAAACTCCGGAGAGGTGGAGACCGATACGTGAGGACAAAGGTTTATGGGAGCTTGTTGCTGGTGGATGTTGGTATAAAACATGACAATAACGGTGAATAAAACTAAATTACTGCTGCATTCATGGCAGAAAAAAACCCACTACACGGTTGTTTAAAATAAAAACAAAGAAATGTAAAAACGCGCCGGTGGCGTCAGCCGTCCAGCAACAGGAAGGTTTCGGTATCGGTTCCGAGAGAAGGAAGTTTATCCATTAACCTGGCTGACCGACCGCAGGTGGACGGAAACCTGGGACTCCTGTTCCCTGAGCGCAGGCTCGCAGGCTGCCGAGCCCCGCCCCCTACCTCTGCAGGCTGCCGAGCCCCGCCCCCTACCTCTGCAGGCTGCCGAGCCCCGCCCCCTACCTCTGCAGTTTACTCACGTTTAGATTTGTGAAACCTTTGCTTTTGAATATATGATATAGTAAATATATATTGAATATAATATATGTGTATTATAGATAGATATATATCCTATATATTTATATAATAATATATTATACAATATAATAAAATACTTGTTTTAATTACACAGTATTCAATTATTTCAAAACCATACAATCTTAAAGACCCAAAGGACAAGTTTTCCAAGATTACAACTATTTGTCAGATAATTGCAACATTTTGCTATAAAATCATAAATTTAGAAAAATTAGAACATCACACCTTTTTTGTTAGAAAGCTAGTTTTTGTCATGAAATCTTACATTTTGATAATGTTGTACTTTTTGACATACAATCACTCCTTTATGTCACAGAACTCTGAATTTCAAATTACTGACTTCATATCCCACAATCCCGAGGTTTTGTAAAATACTGACTTAGGCAGCATCACTACTGTCGACTTTCTGACCCGGTAAGAACATGAGAGCTCACGTTCAAATATCTAAAGACCTAGAGTCATATTTATTCCTGAAAAGCTTAAATCTAAAACTGTCAGACCTGCAGAGTCAGAGGGGCGGGTCCTGGAGCTCCACCTGTGCACCTGTCTGGCTCCTTCTGGGTTGTTTTTCCTCAGATGTATATATTTAAACACATTTGTCACAGATAATTCACAGATCATCACACATCGTTCTAACTGTGCAGCAGGATGAGCAGACGTCTGGACCAGAACTGGTCCCAGATCAGAACCTTCTGGGTCCAGATCTGGTCCCAGATCAGAACCTTCTGGGTCCAGAACTGGTCCCAGATCAGAACCTTCTGGGTCCAGACCTGGTCCCAGATCAGAACCTTCTGGACCAGAACTGGTCCCAGATCAGAACCTTCTGGGTCCAGACCTGGTCCCAGATCAGAACCTTCTGGACCAGAACTGGTCCCAGATCAGAACCTTCTGGACCAGACCTGGTCCCAGATCAGAACCTTCTGGACCAGAACTGGTCCCAGATCAGAACCTTCTGGGTCCAGACCTGGTCCCAGATCAGAACCTTCTGGGTCCTTCCCTGTGAATCATCAGATCCAGTTTCATAGCTTCTATGATGCAGTGAAGATCACACATGAACTGAGGACTGACGTGTTTGTCTTGGACTTTTATTGTTAAGCACATCAACACACAGTCAGGTTAGAAAAGTGGGACAAGCTCATCGGCCTTGTCTTCTCCCAGAGTCCTCGAGTTATAAATTTACTCTAGAAATCTCAATAAATACACGTATTGTAAATATGTGGTATACGTGTGTGAAGCCAACAGCGTCAGAGATGAACCAGGTGCCGACCCGTCGCCTCGACAGAGACGGTGCTGAGCAGTTAGCGGGTGAAGCAGGCTGCTGTCAAGGAAATAGAAAATGGGAGCATTTTGTCCATTTCATCGTAAATTCAGAAGAAGCACCAGCAGCGCAGATGTTGAAGAACAGTGATGAAGAGGAGACGTGTCCTTCAACATCATTTGGTTTCTTGCATAGCTCTTGTGATCCTCGGGCCCAAACCGGGCCTCCATTCACACAGAGGGTTGGCCGGGGGGGGGGGGGGGGGTGGGGGTGGGTCGTCATTGGCCGGGGGCAGCTGCCCCCCCCTGCTGGAACACCTGCAGCTCCTGCTGCTGGAACACCTGCAGCTCCTGCTTGTACCAGTCAGGAGCCTCTGGGCCGCTCTTCCCTGCCGGGTCGTGGTCGTAACCGTAGGCGACCGTCAGCTCCTCATCTTTCTGCACGGCCCTCAGGGTCCGGATGCACTTGATCGGCCCGAAGCGAGGATGAACAAACCTGCCGGAACCAGACAGATAAAAGAAAAGAGGGTTTCTGGGTAACGGCGGGGCGCTGAGGTCCAGCAGGAGCCTCTCAGAGCTTCATCCACTTTCATTTTAAAACGTCAAACATTCAACAACATTAAGACTAGGGGTAGGCAGCGATTACAATTTTTAATCACGATTAATCACATTGTATATGAAAAATTAAATAATGAATTCAAAAGTAGTGGAAAGGTCACTTTTATTTAAATGTTCTGCTGCCATATGAACTAAAGTGTCATAACATTTGTTGTTCAAACACTTTTAACATCAGCACTTGTCAGTAACTCATATTTAGTGTAAATCTCATCTTTAAAAATGTAAAATAAAATAAAGCTTATTGCCACTGCCAGGGCATTAATGTCATCCTGTTTTTTATTTTAAAAAAAAGTCTACAAACAAAATCCAACAAAATGATTGTGTCTCAGCACAATCAGAACATTAAAACATTAATTTCTGAGGTAACAGCAGAAACTTTTAACGGGGAGTTCAACTTGTCAGTTGTTACAAATAACCTTGTTTCTGTTGAATCCTCCGTCTGGGAGAACTTTAAACTGAAAATGTCCATGTTAAAGTTCTGTAACTTTATCAATCCTTAATTATCTGTATATCATTCATTCTTTCCATTTTCAATTGTCAATCAAAAATAAATAAATTTTATTAAATTTTTCGTTTTTAAATCTAACACAAAAAAAAATGAAAAAATGCCATTTTTTTAATATTTCAATTTTAGACTTGGATCAAAAATACAAAATTAAAAAACGGGCCACAGAACTGAATTAGTTTTATAATGGAGGACTGGACTTCCTGTTGTCATTACACATCTGAGCCACTAGATGGAGCCGCACTGCAGTAACCAGCTAGAGAACAGCAGGACAGTGAACACATGGAGCAGATCTGATGGAACATGGAGGAATGATGACGAGTTTTGTTACAGTTGAGAATATTTTTTTTAGACAGAATTGTTAATATTGCTACCTGAGTTGCTACCTGAACTGTAAAGTTCACAGATTTTTACCATTCTGCATGTCTGTTTTAGCTTTTCTGCATGTTTACCGCCTATTATCTTCCAGTTCCGCAGCAGCCAGTAACAGACTTTTCAAAATAAAAGCATGTGAGCAACATGCGTTAACGCGCGATAAAATAAATGTCGGCGATAATAAATTAATGCGTTAACGCGTTAACTTGCCCGCCCTACTAAAAATAAAAACCTTTCTGTCTTTGTTTTCCATCTGAATGACCTCTGGAACAAAATCAACAACAACTGACAAAGCTGCAGAATCAAACCCCAGACTGTAACAAACTGGACGTAACCTCCTCCTGCAGACCACCTGGATCACTGATTTAAAGCTCCTCACCTGTTGAAGACATTTTTGCCTGAACTGCAGCTCCAGAAGGTTCTGGTTGTACTCACGGGTCGTATTTGCAGTTGGGGGTGAAGGAGTGGTTGGCCTTGTGGCCCAGAGAGGCGCAGTATCTCTCCGTCTGGTCGAACGGCTGAGGGACGTCGATGACTGTGTCTTCATCCAGCGAGATGGTGTTTCCGTTCAGCGCCCAGTCCCGACCGTCCACCTGAAGAACCAGAACCGGGCACCAACCGCAAGGAAGAGAGAAAACAGAACAGGTATTTAAGTTGAAGTAGATAAGAGACTCCTCACAGTGAGGGAGGCCCAGATACTCCCACTCTGACCCATACTAGAACGTTCTTCCTACACCAGGACCTTCATGACTGCTGGTCTACAAACGGAGGTGAAGCTTAGGCTCCAGGTGATCCGTTAACGGTTTCTGTGTCACAGCTGAAGGAGGGAATAAACAATCAAACACAGACAGGAGTCTCATAGACAGCCAGGACGAATGATTTCAATCAAGCTGAAACCATCTCACTCCCAGACTGAAGCTAGGCTAGCTAGCTAGGCTAGCTAGCCTAGCTAGGCTGGAGTCTGGGAGTGAGATGGTTTCAGCTTGATTTAAGCTAGGCTAGCTAGCTAGGCTTGAGTCTGGGAGTGAGATGGTTTCAGCTTGATTTAAGCTAGGCTAGCTAGCTAGGCTTGAGTCTGGGAGTGAGATGGTTTCAGCTTGATTTAAGCTAGGCTAGCTAGCTAGGCTAGCTAGGCTAGCTAGGCTTGAGTCTGGGAGTGAGATGGTTTCAGCTTGATTTAAGCTAGGCTTCTGCCACCTGCTGCCGTGAAGAGTTCAACAACACCTGGCCTCGTGTCTGTGCGTTACTACTACTGTTATCCTCGCCGTCTGCCGTACCTCAGAGTGAGTTATGCGAACTCCGTTGTAAAACGCCATCACAGTGCCGGGCTCGGCGTCCTCCTTGGCGAACAGGCCCTGTCCCGCTCCTCTGATGGTAGAGTCGGCCACGAACACCCTGAAACAGACGGAGCACTGAGACGACCCACCCAGCGTCTGGACCCGTTCACCGGAGGAGCAAACGGCGCCGTCTCATAAAACATCACCTACCTCTGGCTCTCGTACGGGTCGGGACGCAGAGCGTGGGTGGCGATGCAGCTGGACGTGGACTTGTCATACGAGTACACGGGACCTTTGAAGGAGATGAAGTCATCGACCGTTAACAGAAATGCGTCTCTGCAGCCTCTGAGTGAAATTCAGAGGCTTCAGGCCTTATTTATTATTTATTATATATTTAGTTTGTCCATAAAGTTGTAATGTGTGAATATTGTTTATATGCTGCTACAGTATAATCCTTTTTTTTCCCCAAAACTTGAATATTGCAAGTTGCATACTTTGTTTACTATTTATTTGTTGAAATATCTCGAGAACGTTGTTTACATTGTGTAGTTAATGTTGATTTTTTTACTCAATGTTTTTTCAAGTTGTTTGCAAAATGTGAAAAATAAAAGGGTTCTGTATTTTAACTGCAACTATCATCATTCTGATTCCTTCACTTAATTAGAATAACGAGTGCCACCTCTTTGGAAATAGTATTTTGTGAGGCCATGCAAACCTGTATTAATACTAGTGTAGATATGAATGTTTTTCTACAAAAATAGGTAAAATAGGTCATTCTAAGATAATTTACTGCAGCAATTCCTCTAAATGATTAGAAAATCTGGTTAACACCCAGTTGTGCCTTCAAAAATATACTGTGAAACCAATTTTGAAAAATACCGTGATATAAATTTTTGGTCATACTGCCCAGCACTAGCGGGGAGCCCACAGGACGCAGAAAACGCCGCGCTTCGGTTTTCCAGTGGCTGCGACACGACCTCGAGTCCTGCAGGAAGAAGCGCCACCCGCTGAGCCGGATCCATAACCGACTCACCCACAGGTTTGGTGACCGTTGTGCAGGAGTCGTTCTTTTATTTTGAAATGCAGCCAGATTCTCACATCTGACGTCCTGCCAGCTCGATGTGTATAGCGACGGTCTACCAGCGGTTCTCGACACACAGGTGTGTCTGGTCACGACCGCTCTCGTGGACTTGAACAGCGGCGATTCAAAGCGGCTGGCGCGGCGTTTCCATTGCGTCCTGTGAGACCTATAGTTATAGTTTTAGTTATAGTTATAGTTATAGTTATAGTTTTGTAATTTTTATGTCTAAAAGGCCCGGCAGTGAAACATGAGGACCATGTTTCCTGACGGCAGAAAAAGAGTTGAAATGTTACCTCATGATAGTAACTGATTAGTCTGGGCTCTTCAACAACCTGGACCACACGGGAGATGAAGTCTCCAGATTAGCTCTCAGACACCATGATCTTAATTTACTTTATTTATAAATTAAAAAATATATATAAAAAACTTTGCATGTACTTTATTTCCCATGGAAGATGATATAAGTTGAATGGAAAATGCCAGATACGTACCAATATAATAAATAATAATTAAAATGGTGGAAAATCTCTACTTGGCTGAGGTGCAGAACTTTCCCAGCAAACACCAGCTCCTAACGTTTGATGAGCTTTTATTTTTCTGTAGCCGTGCACTCACTTCCTGTTTTAGTTTTGTCCATCATCGTCGGGGCACGCGGCTGTCACATTTATGACATTTTTAGAGTTTAAGTGATAACCAGAACAAAGCTAAATGACCCGTGCAGATACGTGGAATAAGGAAACGAGATAAAAGGTGACGTCTGCATGTCTGTAGGTGAAAGAACACAAATGATGACGGTGATGTCAGTAACTGATCACGTGAGTCATTGATCAGCCACTGACTCAGCGAACGACAGTTACATTTCTGTCTTATCCAGCTCCAACATCCTCTCGTCTCGGTTTCATGCCCAACCGTTGACAAAGATAACCGAACAGACTGGAGGCAGCTGCAGAGTTGGAACCAGACGCTGCAGCTGCTCTCCGCTGACCCCCAGAGCATGATGGGAAACACCTGGCATTCAGCTAATTCACTAACAACTGACTGGTTCAGATTTTAGCTCCACAACTTGACATTTGACAGATACTGAAGGTCTGTCCCGTTAACGGTGTCACAGAGAAGAGTCTCCAGCTGTAATACCGTTAACGGGACAGATACTGATGGTCTGTCCCGTTAACGGTGTCACAGAGAAGAGTCTCCAGCTGTAATACCGTTAACGGGACAGATACTGACGGTCTGTCCCGTTAACGGTGTCACAGAGAAGAGTCTCCAGCTGTGATACCATTAACGGGACAGATACTGACGGTCTGTCCCGTTAACGGTGTCACAGAGAAGAGTCTCCAGCTGTAACACCGTTAACGGGACAGATACTGACGGTCTGTCCCGTTAACGGTGTCACAGAGAAGAGTCTCCAGCTGTAATACCGTTAACGGGACAGATACTGACGGTCTGTCCCGTTAACGGTGTCACAGAGAAGAGTCTTCAGCTGTAATACCGTTAACGGGACAGATACTGACGGTCTGTCCCGTTAACGGTGTCACAGAGAAGAGTCTCCAGCTGTAATACCGTTAACGGGACAGATACTGACGGTCTGACAGCCTGACTCACATCTCTTTTACTTCACGTGAGCTTTGGACTAAAGACATTTTTATGGCTTTGTTATTTGAAAGTGGAGAAAGAGAGAAGACCTGCAGCAGAGGGCAACTAATGAGGACATGAACCTGCTGCAACGAGGACTTTCAGCCTCCCGGTGACGACACAGACGTCGTCTAGAGGAGGAGGCGACAACAGAGACGTCGTCTAGAGGAGGAGACGACAGAGACGTCATCTAGAGGAGGAGGCGACGACAGAGACGTCGTCTAGAGGAGGAGGCGCGACGACAGAGACGTCGTCTAGAGGAGGAGGCGACAGAGACGTCGTCTAGAGGAGGAGGCGACAACAGAGATGTCGTCTAGAGGAGGAGGCGACGACAGAGACGTCGTCTAGAGGAGGAGGCGACAACAGAGACGTCGTCTAGAGGAGGAGGCGACAACAGAGACGTCGTCTAGAGGAGGAGGCGACAACAGAGACGTCGTCTAGAGGAGGAGGCGACAACAGAGACGTCGTCTAGAGGAGGAGGCGACAACAGAGACGTCGTCTAGAGGAGGCGGCGACGACAGAGACGTCGTCTAGAGGAGGAGGCGACAACAGAGACGTCGTCTAGAGGAGGAGGCGGGGAAAACAGAGACGTCGTCTAGAGGAGGAGGCGACAACAGAGACGTCGTCTAGAGGAGGCGAGGAAAACAGAGATGTCGTCTAGAGGAGGAGGCGACAACAGAGACGTCGTCTAGAGGAGGAGGCTGCGACGACAGAGACGTCGTCTAGAGGAGGCGGCGACAACAGAGATGTCGTCTAGAGGAGGCGGCGACAACAGAGATGTCGTCTAGAGGAGGCGGGGAAAACAGAGATGTCGTCTAGAGGAGGCGGCGACAACAGAGACGTCGTCTAGAGGAGGAGGCTGCGACGACAGAGATGTCGTCTAGAGGAGGCGGGGAAAACAGAGATGTCGTCTAGAGGAGGAGGCGACAACAGAGATGTCGTCTAGAGGAGGAGGCTGCGACGACAGAGATGTCGTCTAGAGGAGGCGGGGAAAACAGAGATGTCGTCTAGAGGAGGAGGCGACAACAGAGATGTCGTCTAGAGGAGGCGGCGACAACAGAGATGTCGTCTAGAGGAGGCGGCGACAACAGAGATGTCGTCTAGAGGAGGCGGCGACAACAGAGATGTCGTCTAGAGGAGGCGGCGACAACAGAGATGTCGTCTAGAGGAGGCGGCGACAACAGAGATGTCGTCTAGAGGAGGCAGGGAAAACAGAGATGTCGTCTAGAGGAGGCAGCGACAACAGAGATGTCGTCTAGAGGAGGCGGCGACAACAGAGACGTCGTCTAGAGGAGGAGGTGACAACAGAGACGTCGTCTAGAGGAGGAGGCCGCGACGACAGAGACATCGTCTAGAGGAGGCAGCGACAACAGAGATGTCGTCTAGAGGAGGCGGCGACAACAGAGATGTCGTCTAGAGGAGGCGGGGAAAACAGAGACGTCGTCTAGAGGAGGCGGCGACAACAGAGACATCGTCTAGAGGAGGAGGCTGCGACGACAGAGATGTCGTCTAGAGGAGGCGGGGAAAACAGAGATGTCGTCTAGAGGAGGAGGCGACAACAGAGATGTCGTCTAGAGGAGGAGGCTGCGACGACAGAGATGTCGTCTAGAGGAGGCGGGGAAAACAGAGATGTCGTCTAGAGGAGGAGGCGACAACAGAGATGTCGTCTAGAGGAGGCGGCGACAACAGAGATGTCGTCTAGAGGAGGCGGCGACAACAGAGATGTCGTCTAGAGGAGGCGGGGAAAACAGAGATGTCGTCTAGAGGAGGCGGCGACAACAGAGACATCGTCTAGAGGAGGCGGCGACAACAGAGATGTCGTCTAGAGGAGGCGGCGACAACAGAGTTGTCGTCTAGAGGAGGCAGGGAAAACAGAGATGTCGTCTAGAGGAGGCGGCGACAACAGAGATGTCGTCTAGAGGAGGAGGCGACGACAGAGACGTCGCCTAGAGGAGGAGGCCGCGACGACAGAGACATCGTCTAGAGGAGGCGGCGACAACAGAGACGTCGTCTAGAGGAGGCGGTGACAACAGAGATGTCGTCTAGAGGAGGCGGGGAAAACAGAGATGTCGTCTAGAGGAGGAGGCCACGACGACAGAGACGTCGTCTAGAGGAGGCGACAACAGAGACGTCGTCTAGAGGAGGAGGCTGCGACGACAGAGACGTCGTCTAGAAGAGGCGGGGAAAACAGAGATGTCGTCTAGAGGAGGCGGCGACAACAGAGATGTCGTCTAGAGGAGGCGGCGACAACAGAGACGTCGTCTAGAGGAGGAGGCGACAACAGAGATGACGCCCTGAACAGCTCAAGCATTGGTTGATGATAGAGTTAGAAATCTGCCTTCTTCATCAAAAACTAATGTATGGAAGCAGCAGTTATAAATAAATAAAAATCTGGGCAAGAGCCCTTTATGTGCAAGTTGTGTGCCTTTCCTTGCCCATCAAGGCTTCCTTGCCCATCAAGGAAGCCACGTCAAAACTTCCACCCAACTTGGAACAGGTGAAGTGAGCTACCAGGTTTTTGAAGTTGGTAGCCAGCTAGCAATTTTGGTCGCCAGTGTTTTTTTTCATCCCCCATACGCCCCCCTAGACTGCTGACATCAGTGATTCTCAAAGTGTGGGCCACGGCCCCCTGGTGGGCCATCGTGGAACTGCAGGTGGGCCATGAGAGGTAACTAAAATTAAACTAATGTGTTTTAAATCCTCGATCTTTTTTAAATTTGTTTTTAATTACCTCCTCCATGATTCACCACCTTATCATGGTGGAGGGGTTTGCGTGTCCCAGTGATCCTAGGAGCTATGTTGTCGGGGGCTTTATGCCCCTGGAAGGGTCACCCATGGCAAACAGGTCTCTAGGTGAGGGACCAGACAAAGTGTGGCTCACAAAAGATCTCTATGATGATGGACAACCGAGGACCAAGGTTTCCCTTGCCCGGACGCGGGTCACCGGGGCCCCCCTCTGGAGCCAGGCCTGGAGGTGGGGCTCGGAGGCGAGCGCCTGGTGGCCGGGCCTTTGCCCATGGGGCCCGGTCGGGCTCAGCCCGAAAGGGAAACATGGGCCCCCACTCCCGTGGGCTCACCACCTGCAGGAGGGGCCATAGAGGTCAGGTGCGCAGTGAGCTGGGCGGTGGCCGGATGCGGGGACCCTGGCGGTCCGATCCTCGGCTGCAGAAGCTAGCTCTAGGGACGTGGAATGTCACCTCTCTGGCGGGGAAGGAGCCTGAGCTGGTGTGTGAGGTCGAGCGGTTCCAGCTAGATATAGTTGGACTCACCTCAACGCACGGCTTGGGCTCTGGAACCAGTATCCTCGAGAGGGGTTGGACGCTTTTCCACTCTGGAGTTGCTCCGGGTGAGAGGCGCCGAGCTGGGGTGGGCATACTTATTGCCCCCCGACTTGGCGCCTGTACATTGGGGTTTACTCCGGTGGACGAGAGGGTAGCCTCTCTCCGCCTCCGGGTGGGGGGACGGGTCCTGACTGTTGTTTGTGCTTACGCACCAAATAGCAGTTCAGAGTACCCACCCTTTTTGGAGTCCTTGGATGGAGTATTGGAGAATGTTCCATCTGGGGACTCCCTCGTTCTGCTGGGGGACTTCAATGCTCACGTGGGCAACGACAGTGAGACCTGGAGGGGTGTGGTTGGGAGGCAGGGCCCCCCCGATCTGAACCAGAGTGGTGTTTCGTTGTTGGACTTCTGTGCTCGTCATGGACTGTCCATAACGAACACCATGTTCAAGCATAAGAGTGTCCACATGTGCACTTGGCACCAGGACACTCTAGGCCGCAGTTCGATGATCGACTATATAATCGTATCGTCGAATTTGCGGCCGCATGTCTTGGACACTCGGGCGAAGAGAGGGGCGGAGCTGTCAACTGATCACCACCTGGTGGTGGGTTGGCTCAGATGGTGGGGGAGGATGCCGGTCAGACCTGGCAGGCCCAAACGTGTTGTGAGGGTCTGCTGGGAACGTCTGGCAGAGTCTCCTGTCAGAAGGAGCTTTAACTCACACCTCCGGCAGAACTTCGATCATGTTCCGAGTGGAGGCAGGGGACATTGAGTCTGAGTGGGCTATGTTCCGGGCCTCTATTGTTGAGGCGGCCGACCGGAGCTGTGGCCGTAAGGTCGTTGGTGCCTGTCGTGGCGGCAATCCCAGAACTCGTTGGTGGACACCAGCAGTGAGGGATGCCGTCAAGCTGAAGAAGGAGTCCCATAAGGCCTTTTTGGCATGTGGGACTCTGGAGGCAGCTGACAGGTATCGGCAGGCTAAGCGAATGTTATGTTGAAATTTGGGCATATCTCACTCAAAAGCATACACTCAAATTCAACCATAATTGTGTTCCGGTGATGCAGCCAATTCGGTTATTAAACAAAGCACTGACAACCTGACGGAGGTGCAAAACGGAGTTTTATTCTCCAAGTCTGCATGCAAAATTCAGAGAGGTCATTACAGAAATGCTGGATGGTTCAGAATGACAAAGTATCAGTAGGGAACAGTTGCCTTTAAAGATCACAGGAAAACATCAGGACCTTGGATAAGTTCTCTAGACGTCAAACTCGGCAGACTCGTTGGAGCCTGAACGATAACAAAACTGTGGCCTTCGAACACGCAGGAATCGAGACCAGAAGTCATGGACTCATGACACAGCACTTTAGCTCAAAATGCAATCTTTAACATAACAGCGGAACGCGGCTTCGGCGGTTTGCTGGGGGAGGGGGAAGCAGTGCTCCGTCAACACTGTATACAGTGGGGATGGGGAGCTGTTGACCTCGAGACTCGGGACGTTGTGGATCGGTGGAGGGAATACTTCGAAGACCTCCTCAATCCCGCCGACACGTCTTCCAATGAGGAGGCAGAGTCTGGGGACTCAGGGGTGGACTCTCCTATCTCTGGGGCTGAGGTTGCCGAGGTGGTTAAAAAGCTCCTCGGTGGCAGCGCCCCGGGTGTGGATGAGATCCGCCCGGAGTTCCTCAAGGCTCTGGATGCTGAGGGGCTGTCTTGGTTGACACGCCTCTGCAGCATCGCGTGGACGTCGGGGACAGTACCCCTGGATTGGCAGACTGGGGTGGTGGTCCCCCTCTTTAAAAAGGGGGACCGGAGGGTGTGTTCCAACTACAGGGGGATCACACTCCTCAGCCTCCCTGGGAAGGTCTATTCAGGGGTCCTGGAGAGAAGGGTCCATCGGATAGTCGAATCTCGGATTGAGGAGGAGCAGTGTGGTTTTCGTCCCGGCCGTGGAACGGTGGACCAGCTCTACACCCTCTTCAGGGTCTTGGAGGGGGCATGGGAGTTCGCCCAACCAGTCTACATGTGTTTTGTGGACTTGGAGAAGGCGTTCGACCGTGTTCCCCGGGGATTCCTGTGGGGGGTGCTTCGGGAGTATGGGGTGCCGGACTCCCTTGTACGGGCTGTCCGGTCCCTGTACGACCGGTGCCAGAGTTTGGTCCGCATTGCCGGCAGTAAGTCGGATTCGTTTCCAGTGAGAGTTGGACTCCGCCAAGGCTGCCCTTTGTCACCGATTCTGTTCATTACTTTTATGGACAGAATTTCTAGGCGCAGTCGAGGTGTCGAGGGGATCCGGTTCGGTGGCCTCAGGATTGGGTCTCTGCTATTTGCAGATGATGTGGTTCTGTTGGCTTCATCGAGCCGTGATCTACAGCTCTCGCTGGAGCGATTCGCAGCCGGTTGTGAAGCGGCTGGGATGAGAATCAGCACCTCCAAATCCGAGACCATGGTCCTCAGCCGGAAAAGGATGGAGTGCCCTCTCCGGGTTGGGGATGAGGTCCTTCCCCAAGTGGAGGAGTTTAAGTATCTCGGGATCTTGTTCACGAGTGAGGGAAGGATGGAGTGGGAGATTGACAGACGGATCGGTGCGGCATCTGCAGTGATGCGGGTGCTGCGCCGGTCTGTTGTGGTGAAGAAGGAGCTGAGTCGGAAGGCGAAGCTCTCGATTTACTGGTCGATCTACGTTCCCACCCTCACCTATGGTCATGAGCTTTGGGTAGTGACCGACAGAACAAGATGGCGGATACAAGCGGCTGAAATGAGCTTCCTTCGCAGGGTGGCCGGGCTCTCCCTTAGAGATAGGGTGAGAAGCTCGGTCATCCGGGAGGGGCTCAGAGTAGAACCGCTGCTCCGCATCGAGAGGAGCCAGATGAGGTGGTTCATCTGGTTAGGATGCCTCCTGGACGCCTCCCTGGTGAGGTGTTCCGGGCACGGCCCACTGGGAGGAGACCCCGGGGAAGACCCAGGACACGCTGGAGGGACTATGTCTCTCGGCTGGCCTGAGAACGCCTCGGGATCCCCCCAGAGGAGCTGGAGGAAGTGGCCGGGGAGAGGGGGGTCTGGGCCTCCTTACTCCGGCTGATGCCCCCGCGACCCGACCTCGGATAAGCGGAAGAAGACGGTACGGTACAGGTTTTTAATTACTGTAAAATATTCATGACATGATTAAAAAACACATTAAGAAGTAATAAAACAAACCAGTTAAGTGTTATTCTACTGTCATCCTAATTTAATATGACAAGTGTCACCTTATTTGTTGACCCCTCACATTAATATCGGATCATGGTTCCTTGTCCTGTGTGTTGATCACAGTTATGATTAAAGGTTTCGGTGTTCTGAAGTTTGGGAATGACTGGCTGACATCATCATGGAGGCTCAATGGCTTCAGTGGCCTCTAGCATCTGTAGTAGACATTTCTCCAGCACATCCTCAGTAAATCCATCAGGGAAACACTATTGTACTAGTGTGGTATTATGAAACATCTGCACCACCTCACTATATCTGCCAGGAGATTTAAGCTTCCTGGAGAAAACTGGAATCTGCATGAAAGAAGCTACAAGTGTGGAAGTCTGTTTAACAGTCATGCAGTAGCTTTTTCTGTCCACATGAAGTCCCCCAGTGGTTTGACATTTTAGACTCCCAGCATGTTACACAGACTGGAAGCACACTTAATACTATACTTAATACTCAATACTACATTTGTATTTTCAACAGCCAAAATATGAACTCAGATCACCTAGCAACAATGCAAACACAATTTGGAATTATCATTTATAAAAAGCAAATGTACGAAAGTTACTTGTTCTATGCTGCATGTGAGTTATATCATGTATATTGTTCTGTTTGTTTTACCTTTGTGTGTATGTCTCTGTGAAATGGACAAAAAAACCCAGCTAATTCAGCTATTTTTCATTATATTAAACATAAGATAAAATCATCACCTTTCAGAACGAGGGAAACAGAGTTGTACAGGTAATTCCCATCCCCTGTTGTCTTAATGGGTCTCAACTCTTTGTATTTTGACGGCAACAACCGAAAGGAAAGTGTGTCGGTTTCAGGAGAAAATCCCACAACAAATTAAACAATTTAGCACTGCAGTTAGTTGTCAGTATGATGGGGGGTGGGGGGGGGTCATAGACAGAATTTCAATAGGAAATTTCATCAGTTCACTATTGCTTTATTTGAATTTTTATTTATTTTTTTTAATCAATGTCAATATGATCAATAATAGCTTGTGGGTTCACCTATATAATGTATATATGGTGATAGAAAAGTTTTGACAGATCACGTATAAAAAAACCCTTTTATCGCCCACTATCACTACATTTCAGAAGCGTTTACAAGCATGTGTTGTAAGCCAGCCTGGCCCTTTAAGGGGAGTAGCCTGATGGGTAATGTAGTTTGTGAGGTGCGGGCGGCTGAACGGAGCAAGTGAAGTGAGCAGCGGCCCAGTGTTATGGATTTACATCCTCCGTTGACTGACAGGAGCCCAAAAATACAGACTGTAACGTTGTCAGTTCCTGAATAAAGTGTCGTTCAGAGCAGAGAAAACTGGACTTTTTCCTTTGTTTCACTGGCGTGTTAGCCGCTGGCGTGTTAGCCGCTGGTCACGAGCCTGGAATAGCACAGTACGGCGGTTTCCCTGCTACGGTTCAGAGACCAGAGGCCGTACGGTAACCTAAACATGGCCACTTTTCACCAAATAAACTTTGTTTCTAATTTATTTAGATGTGTTTGCCTTGGTGACACATAACAAATGTGCAGAAATCATAGAAAAAGTTCATTTTTTTCTAAGTTGATGGTGGATTTTGTGGCCTTCGCCACTGGCGACAAGGCAGAAAAAAACGGTCGAAATGGTCAAATTTTGTTTGCATTTGGCGACCAGTTAGTAGCGATTTTATGTGTGACGGCCTCACTACTTACTGTTGGGGGCCGTTTCAAAGCGGGGTCTTCCAGTCTGGTTGGAGATCACTGTGGCAACGCGAGCCTCGATCAACTCGCCGTCCACGAAGCTCCCGTAGAAAGCCGTCCTGGCATCTGGGAAGATGTACGCCACCGAGTCGCCGGTCATCTCTCCGTCCTCGTTCACCACCCCAAACAAGCAGCCCCCGTCCTAGACGCAGCACGGTACACGCCAACATGGACGACACACACCGTTAGAGGACGTCTCTGGACCTTCGCTACCTTCCAAACATCTGGCGGTGCAGCTCAGTGTGCAGCGCTGGACTCACAGGGTAGTAGACCCAGCACTCCCCACAGCGGCTGTTGTCCCTGTACTGGCCTCTGAACGCCAGGCGGCCTTCTCCGTCAAACTCCTGGGCGGGGCCGTTGAGCTCGCCGTCCACGTACATCCCGCTGAGGACGCCACCATCTTCATACGTGTACACCCCTTGGCCCTGCAGAGCGTCGTCTACGTAGAAACCCTCCAGCGTACTGCAGAAACACAGAGCACAGTTTCACCGAAAGCCGTTTACAGCGTTGCACTTCAGCGTCCGCCGGGCCGGGCCAAGCCGGGCCGGGCCGGGCCGGGCCGAGCCGAGCCGAGCCGGGCCGAGCCGGGCCGGGCCGGGCCACCAGGTACACAAGGACAAGAACAACAGTCCTGGTGCATTTAACGATATCCTTTAATAAACAGCTTAGTTTACACCAGTCTAAGTCTGCTTTTTAAGGTTTCTGCTCATAAACGACATAATGGACATCTTAGCAACTAGAAAGAGTATCAAAATCTAGGGGTGCACAATAATTATCGACCTGATAACTATCGGGTCGATAATTATCGGGCTGATAACAGGAAATTATGACGTCATCCCGATAAGTCCGATATCACGACGAATAGCCCCGATAACATTTATATTTCTGTCAACACAGCAGTGTCTCGCTCCCTCTGAGCCTTGAATGAGCGGCAGTGAATGTTATGTTCAAGTGACGTCGGCATAATCAGAAAAATGAATACTCAATCAGGAAAATCAAGAATACCCCCTCATGCCAGAAAACAACTCGTTAACTCGGTCATAATTTTAGTAGTTGCTGACTTTAATTGATATTTGCAATATTTTCCCACATGTTACACATAAAAAATAGAAAGAATAGATAAGGCCAAAAGAACGACTAGCAAACGAGGGAACGGAGGAATTTACATTACGCATTGATTTAAAAAAAAAAACAACAACAACATGGAGGCGACTGCTTGGAACTTCTTTAAAGTCTCAGAGGAAGATAGTTCGCTGTTTATTTGTGACAAATGCTCCGAGTGAAGGAGGGAAAAATAGCACAAGCTTTAATACGTCAAACCTGATCAGCCACCTGAAACACAACCATTGCTTCCATGGAGTTTTGAAATCACGCTAACGTGAGCTAACGTGGGCAAGCCAACACCAGGTCTCCCCTCCCCTCTCCTCGCCACCACAAGCCAAAATCCTTTAAACATAATTTTTGTTACTATGGAGTGAATTTTTTCAGTTTATTCACACAGACAAGTCTAACTTGTGTCAGTACATTATGACCTGTGTATTATTTTTATTGTCATTTAGGAATGAATTTTTTTCAGTTAGTAATTCTAATGCATGTATTTCCATCAGTTCAAGGAGCCTTTATTTTTTGTATCAGTCAGTAATGAACCTTATTTAAGTTAATGTGAGATATCAAATAGGTTTGTTTAATAGCTTTATGAAAATGCTTGAGAGTCTTGCCAATAGTTTTTCATCGGAAAAAATAAATATCTGTTCATTTAAAGAGTCAAAACTATTTTTGATTTTGTTCATAGTACTGATGTAACGATCTTAGGTATATGTGTGTGTTATCAGTTATCGGTATCGGTTTTAAAAAACAGTTATCATGCATCCCTATTAAAATCTATTTAACAAAGGTAACGTCAGACTACAGCAGACCTGTAAACCAAAGCATATTACCAGGTAAGAGTAATTAAGAAAAAAGAAATCTCTCTGTCGCAGCAAAATAGAGATAGATAGATAGATAGATAGATAGATAGATAGATAGATAGATAGATAGATAGATAGATAGATAGATAGATAGATAGATAGATAGATAGATAGATAGATAGATAGATAGATAGATAGATAGATAGATAGATAGATAGATAGATAGATAGATTTAGACGGCATCTCTCTTTGGATTAATGCAGTAAAAAACATCTGTTGTACCAACACTGACTTTCTTATAGTGTTCAGACTTTTTTAAAAAAAAAGAGAAACTAGGGGTGCTCCGATCGATCGGTGACCTGATCGGATCGGCCGATATGCATATGATCGGGATCAGTCAGAATTGTCATTAAAGCCGATCAAAAGAGCCGATCAAAAACGCTCTATTCTCGTGCGCATACACTGTGTATAGACCTTTTCGGGCCAGCCCCCCGGAAGTACCCCGTCCGCCATTACTGGGTTGTGCTACAGAGCGACACTTTCACCGGCTCGCAGATTAACCAGTGTTTTTCTCTTTCTACAAATATATATTTTTATAATGTCGAGTCGGTCGAGTGGGAATACATGTTCCGTCATAAACTGTGCCAACAATGGCGTGAAAATTCAACAATGGAAGAAGAAAGTATGAAATACACAAGCCTTTACTGCACGAAGACTGCCTTGTTTGCAGAACAAAGAAGTTAGGAAGACGTGGGTGAAAAATATCAACAGAAAGGACTTTGTTCCAATGAATACAGCCGGGTGTGAGTTTTCGTTAACATTCAATCTCGTACTACTCATAGTCTCGCTGAGAGTCCCGGACGATTCTGGCCGAAAGAACAGCAGTATGAGGCTACTGTAGCCCTCGGCACTAGCACAAGCCTATAAATCAATGAATGAATGAATGAATGAATTAGGAGAATGATTAAATAAATTAAATATAACATTAACACATAGCCTAATTTACCGCTAGCGTTAACGTTACAGTAGCATAATCTTTATGGCTTGTTGACGTTAGTTATAGCCAGCGTTCCACAGTTTTTAGTGTTTGATTATGGGAATAGATCATGCTATTTCCATAACCAATCATTAAAAACAGCGATAAACTACCTTCATCTGTAACTGGAGGCCACTGCCTAACATCATCAATCCAAGACATGTCTGCGTTATCAGTAACAGATGCTCCACGCTGCTGTGTTTGGGTTAGTTGGTGGAGCACCACACACTCCAGTTATGGCGGGGCCACTAGGGGGCGCATGTCCACAATTTTCAAGTCGAAAAGGTCTAAGACAGCAAGAAACAAAGGGAAATAAATACAATCGGTGATCGGATCGGCCGATATTGATTTCAGTGATCGGTGATCAGCCCCAAAAACCCTGATCGGAGCACCCCTAAGAGAAACGTTTAAATATTTTCTAAATTGCCCATTTAGACACATGTAGGCATAACTGCGGCCCTGAGGCTGTTCAAGTACCAAACCTGAAGACTAGTTTCACTGACGTATGCGCCACTGAACGTATGAACTTCTTTCAGACGGTAAAACTGTTTTGGGTTAGGGTTAGTTTGGGTTAGGGTTAGTTTGGGTTAGGCTTAGTTAGTTTGTACCAGCCAGACGTGCACTATGTGGTGCAGCTCAGCTTTGGGTGTTTGTGCATGAGCACATCTCAGGAACAGGGTCTTCACAGCAGGTAGAAGTGACCCGGTTCACCAACCCCTCCCACTTCCATCACAGTCCAATCAGAGCAGAGATGATGCGTTTCCTGGTGATGGTTCTGTAATTCCACCACCAACCACTAGGTGGCAGTGTGGCTTCTCTCCCACACTGCTTTGGTACAACAAAGTTTTTTTTTCTTGTCTTTGATTGGAGCTGAGTGAGGTTCTGTTGCAGGATGGTCTTTCATGCACAGCTGGAACCTCTGGAGTCTCGCTGAAGGTGGAAACCCTCAGGGGTCAGCTACTCCTCCATCTGCTCTTCTCCATCTTCTCATTTCAACTTCTTCCTCATTTTCAAGTCGTCTAGAACGACGGTTTGTTGCGATGTCTGTAAAAAAAAAAAAAAAAAAAAAAATCCCGATGCTTAACGTTGATCAGCGCCGGCTCACGTCAGCTGACCTTTATTTGCTCCGTCGCCATTTCTGGGCTGCATAAAGGAAGCTCAGCAGTGGCGGCTGCAGCGCCGCAGAGAAGACTCCACACCGCCCTCTAGAGCTCGGTGGTGTAATTACAGAGCGACGCACGTCTATAAACGTCAGGCCCGTGTGAAGCAGGACTGAGGGTTCAGAGTTTCCAGTGTTGGCAGGTTCTGGTCCCTGATCCAGTTTTCTACAGGATCCCACAGCCTTTCAGGCGCTCTTCAATCTGAGCTGTTCCCGTTTGTTTAGTGTGTTGTAGGTGTGTACTGGATCACGCCTCCATCCTTTATATGATCTTTTTTTTTTTTTAAACTGGCTTGACTGGTCTCCGTGTCATCTGGTCCCACCTCTGGTGCCGCCCATCATGACGTGGTTCAGAGGAGTCCAGTTGAATCCTTCGAGCCATTACCTCCAGCAACTTCCTTTGACCTTTCGCTTTTAGGTCGCTGTGGGGAAAAAGGTTTTTAACTAGTTGTTTCAGTTTTACACACTAACCAAACTCAAGTTTTTGAAACTTATTAATGGGAATACTTGGAAATGTGATTGGTGGAACTCTTATGAGGTATTTTGCAACGTATTGCATCCATATTCCTGCGTCGGATGGGAAAGCACGTGACTGACTTCATCTCAGTTGTAACGTCGTAGCTCACAGCCATGAAGGCAGAAAGGAACCGCAGCAGAAATCACATGTAGGAAGAATCTGCCACCACGTCTGACATCTACTTCCTGTCTTCAGGGTCGCGACCAGCGCAGTTGTGCTAAATCCTACCAACTTCCAAAGATTCAGGATGCTGGACATTCAGCCAGCCAGCGTGACTCTGTGCTGTCTGGACGACGTTCAATCAGCTTCAATCAATTTGTGTCAACCAAATAAAGACCTGCTGCGTCTGTTTCAAACATTAGATCGGACGCAGAAGACGTCAACGCCAGTTGGAGTGAAACGACGCACCAGACTCCACATGACTGACGAGAGCAGGGAGAGTTGTGGGTCCATCTTTCTACCCTGAGCTGTTGAGCAACCGCTTGATGTAACGTAGCTGGTTCTGGACCGCGGCTGGTGCTGGACCGTAGCTGGTGCTGGACCGTAGCTGGTGCTGGACCGTAACTGGTGCTGGACCGTAGCTGGTGCTGGACCGTAGCTGGTGCTGGACCGTAGCTGGTGCTGGACCGCGGCCGGTGCTGGACCGTAGCTGGTGCTGGACGTGCTGGTGCTGGACCGTACTGTGCTGGACTGGGTGCGGACCGTCTGGACCGTGGGTGCTGGACCGTAGCTGGGCTGGACCGTGGTGCTGGACCGTGGTGCTGGACCGTAACTGGTGCTGGACCGCGGCTGGTGCTGGACCCTGCTGGAACTGGTGCTGGACCGTAACTGGTGCTGGACCGCTGGCTGGTGCTGGACCGTAAACTGGTGCTGGACCGTAACTGGTGCTGGACCGCGGCTGGTGCTGGACCGTAACTGGTGCTGGACCGCGGCTGGTGCTGGACCGTAGCTGGTGCTGGACCGTAACTGGTGCTGGACCGCGGCTGGTGCTGGACCGTAGCTGGTGCTGGACCGCGGCTGGTGCTGGACCGCGGCCGGTGTGGTAGTGGACCGTCAGACGCTTGGCGGTGAGGATTACTACGTTTCTGCAGCTCTCACAGTGGTGTGCTGTGATTGGTTGATGTCCTCCAACCAAAGACTGGAGCCCAGAATGACCCAAGCGCTGTAAGTTGGTCAGAACCTGAGATCAATACGAGTTCTACATGTTCTAGTCTGCTTAAAAGAAGATGTTAGCCCACGCTACGAATCATTTACAGTTTAACCCCACTCGTGGTTAATTTAGTGTTTTCATTAAAAAATCTGTCATAATGAGCGTAACAGACCGTCTCCTTTTCGTTACCTTCCATCAAAGAAGAAGAACTTTCCTTTGCCGTTCTTTTCTCCATGAGTGAAGTGTCCTTCAAAGCGATCGCTGGACGAGTAGGTGACGGTGCAGAAACCGTGGGGCTGACCGTCGTCATCCAACGGGCCTGGACACAAGACAAGCACACCCGTGACTCCACTCAACTGGCTGTCATCTGAACACAGTACCAGTACTACTACTACTACTACCACTACTACTAATACTACCACTACTACTGCTACTACTACTACCACTACTACAACTACTGCTACTCCTTCAAAGCGATCGCTGGACGAGTAGGTGACGGTGCAGAAACCGTGGGGCTGACCGTCGTCATCCAACGGGCCTGGACACAAGACAAGCAGACCCGTGACTCCACTCAACTGGCAGTCATCTGAACACAGTATCACTACTACTAATACTACCACTACTACTACTACTACTACTACTACTACCACTACTACAACTACTGCTACTCCTTCAAAGCGATCGCTGGACGAGTAGGTGACGGTGCAGAAACCGTGGGGCTGACCGTCGTCATCCAACGGGCCTGGACACAAGACAAGCAGACCCGTGACTCCACTCAACTGGCAGTCATCTGAACACAGTATCACTACTACTAATACTACCACTACTACTACTACTACTACTACTACCACTACTACAACTACTGCTACTCCTTCAAAGCGATCGCTGGACGAGTAGGTGACGGTGCAGAAACCGTGGGGCTGACCGTCGTCATCCAACGGGCCTGGACACAAGACAAGCACACCCGTGACTCCACTCAACTGGCTGTCATCTGAACACAGTACCACTACTACTAATACTACCACTACTACTACTACTACTACTACTACTACTACTACTACTACTACTACTACTACTACTACTACTACTACTACTACTACTACCACTACTACTACTGCTACTAATACTACCACTACTACTGCTACTACTACAACTACTGCTACTACTACTACTACTACTACCACCACTACTACCACCACTACTACTACTACTACCACCACTACTACCACCACTACTACTACCCCTACCACCACTACTACCACCACCACTACCACTACTACTACTAGCACCACTACTACTACTACTACAACTACTACTACTACTACTACTACTACCACTACTACTACAACTACTACTACTACTACTACCACTACCACCACCACTACTACTACTACCACTACTACCACCACTACCCCTACCACCACTACCACTACTACTACTACTACCACTACTACCACTACTACACTCCACGACTCGTGATGCTTCAACAGTCTTTCAGGACGCTGACCAAAAGATAAGTTTAGATGTCAGTTAAACACAGAAGAATACAGCATGAAAACGCTGTGTCACTGCTAAGTGGCTCCAACGGATCACCTAATGGAGCCGATACAGATGAACGTAAGCAAATGTTTGTAATCGTATCCTCCCAGTAAATCTCAAGATTAAACAATGTGTTACGTCTGAGTAACCCGTTTACACGGGAACATTCACACTCTCTTCATGCATCGACATCCGCATTATTCTGAAGTCAAAACTCCAATTAAAATATGCTATTCCATCTCCATCGCCGACGAATCCCGCCAGGGCTCCGCTAGTGCTAGGTTCAGCTACGGCCGCACCTGTTTCGGCTACGGCTACACCTGTTTCAGTTGCGGGCGCACCTGTTTCAGCTGCGGCTGCACCTGTTTCAGCTACGGCCGCACCTGTTTCAGCTATGGCCGCACCCGTTTCAGCTACGGCCGCACCGGTTTCAGCCACACCCGTTTAAGCTACGGCCGCACCCGTTTAAGCTACGACCGCACCCGTTTCAGCCACGGCCGCACCCGTTTAAGCTACGGCTGCACCCGTTTAAGCTACGGCCGCACCCGTTTCGGCTACGGCCGCCCCTGTTTCAGCTACGGCCGCACCCGTTTCAGCTACGGCCGCACCCGTTTCAGCTACGGCCGCACCCGTTTCAGCTACGGCCGCACTACGGCCGCACCCGTTTCAGCTACAGCCCCACCCGTTTCAGCTACAGCCCCACCCGTTTCAGCTACGACTGCACCTGTTTCAGCTACGGCCGCACCCGTTTCAGCTACGGCCGCACCCGTTTCAGCTACGGCCGCACCCGTTTCAGCTACGGCCGCACCCGTTTCAGCTACAGCCCCACCCGTTTCAGCTACAGCCCCAACCGTTTCAGCTACGACTGCACCTGTTTCAGCTACGGCCGCACCCGTTTCAGCTACGACCGCACCCGTTTCAGCTACGACCGCACCCGTTTCAGCTACGACTGCACCCGTTTCAGCTACGACTGCACCTGTTTCAGCTACGACCTCACCCGTTTCAGCTGTGGCCGCACCCGTTTCAGCTGCGGGCGCACCTGTTTCAGCTACGACTGCACCTGTTTCAGCTATGACCGCACCCGTTTCAGCTACGACCGCACCTGTTTCAGCTACGACTGCACCTGTTTCAGCTACGACTGCACCTGTTTCAGCTACGACTGCACCTGTTTCAGTAGTGACACTTAAAAGGAGGGACAGATTTGATCAAAATGAATGTAAAGTAAAAATAACTATCATCCCCAGTTAACAGAAGCTAAACCAGCCAAGCTAAAATGGCTACCTAATTGATATGGTTGTCGTAGCCAGAGGGTGGTAGTGGGCTTCGGCACCCACTCCTCTTCAAATGCTCAGAGGACGTGGATCTCAGAGAGCCTCTGACAACCAGGACCAACTCCAGCTCCAGGTGGCTTCTTCTAGCCCTAACCAGCCGCTCCAGGTAGGTGAGGCTCACAAACCTTGGATGGATCATCTATACATTTAATGCAGCACTCCTGCTGCTTCAACTGAACTGAGGTGCTCCAGCCACCTTCTCAGCCCTTCTGCACAATCCCTGTGTAGAAATCCTACCGGTGACATCACAGAGGGTTTCTCCAGTAACATCCAGGTGATGCTCCACCCTCAACTTCTGCAGGTGCACCTCTTTACAAATGGTGGTGCAGCTTTGCTTCCCACCGAAGAGAACGTTAAACACGGTGTAACGTGAAGCTAGGCGCAGATAAGGAAGAGGTAACTGAATTCAACTCTGATTTGGGTCTGTGATGTCACCGGCCCCTGCAAATCTGATTGGCTCATCCTTCTCAAGAATTAAGTAGCCCCAAAGTGACAAGCTGGTGCTTTAATTAGCCCAGAAACAGTTGATTTGTACCATTAAAACGAAGCACCAAGTATACTGAAATAGTGGCTTCAGTTCTGTGGCCCCTTCCACACAGCATTCATCTTTTATATTCAGCTGTTAAAGTCAAATAATCACGTGGCTCTAATGTTTCAGAGCCAGACCACCGTTTGTTATTCCTCATTTTCTCTATCAAAGGCTAAAATGTGATAAACTGCAACTGTTCACCAAGTCTCAAAAGTTACGTGATCGTCTCCAGCCGCCAGCAGAGCGTTTAGCGAACAAAAATGTCACGTCTGTGATCATTTTAGCAGGCAGGCTGGCAGCGACGTCCCCCAGGCCGCCCTCAGTCGCCTCTGGGGCGGACTCCTCTCCAAATAAAGTCCGCGGCGCCCCGAGTTACCGAGCGGGCCCGCCGACAGCCTGACGGGAGGAGATCCTCCGCAGAGACCTCGCGGTCCTTTAAAGATAAGTATTCAGAGTTCGTGTTCCGCGTGCGTGGCCTGCAGGAGAGGTGTCACCTACCTTCCACCACCTCTTCCACGTTTTCATCGTCGCTGTCCATGAGGCTGCGGCCGGGGACTTCACAACGCGGCGGAGGCGCCCGTCACCCGCGGGTCGTGATTCGACCACTGGCAGCGCATGACAGTTGACGAGGCGCCCCGGCGCCCCGGTCCCACCCAGCTCCCCCCCTCCCCCCCCGTTCAAGTTTTCACTGGCGTGCACAAGTCGTGCACGATGGTAACTGGATTTCTGTTTTTTTTTCTTCACATTTTATTTTGTGTTTGATGGAAGCAGAAACAGGAAACGTTCCGAGTCCGCATGTCAGAGGTGAAAGTGGCTAAATGTTTTTCAAAATAAAAGGAAATGACGGGTGCCAGGGGTCTTACAGCCAGGGTTTCCCCCCAGTCCATCTCCAGAGAGCTACTTTATATGGAGCCCCGTTTGGGTCATAATTCAATGAATAAATGAGTCTATTATTATGAAATACAGGCGTTTATTATTATGAAATATTTCCCATTATTATGATAATGGTTTCGTTTTTCATAAGAATGAGCTTTTACTTAATATTGACTTTGTTTTTCATAAGAATGTTTTGTGTGTCAATCAAAGTAGAGAAGGCGGAGCCATTTATGTGATTGGCTGCTCTTTCATTCAGGCATAAGCAACAGAACAGTGGATATAGATAGTGGGTGAGAGGTGCAGTTATACTCCAGGCCAGTAGGTGGCAGCACCTCAGTTTACAGTTACAGGGTTTCTGCAGGTACCAGCAAATCTAATTTAATGCTTTTTAATGCCCTTTTTAATGCCATTTCAAACATTTTTAATGCCCATGACTAACTGCAAATACTATACGTGTGCATATGCTTACCTATATACACATAAAAAATATCCATATCCAACTCTGAATTACATTGCAAGCATTTCATTTGACAATGATGAGAATCTAAATAATTTACATAAACTGTCACCCTATAATGAATTTGAAATGGCTCATAAAAGAGCTTACAATGTCAAAATTTATTTGCACATATTTCAAAAATCCAGACTTCAAAAGGTACCAAACCAGAATCCATCAAGTTTATTTTGTGAAAATTGTCCTGACACTGAATACACAACCCAAATGTTGATATGGCTGGAGAGTGAAAGAAAAAACTGAAACTTTCAATTTGAAGGCTGGAACATAAGTACTAAACTTAATACAAACATTAACATAAAGAAATCACTGGGATTTAGCTTTTTATGATAATCAGTGCATGTGCCTTAGTTCACTGGCTTTCAGTTCCAACTCAGTCTCAACATTTTTCTGTTCAAGGCATTTGTCCTTGTATCTCCTCCTTAGAGTATTACTTTTAACCGTTAAAAGTTGACATCGACTAAGAAACGTAGCGTGAAATGTAGGGAAAACTTGATTTTGACGGCATGGCGACAGGAGAAAGATCCTTTTCGACAAAACTAGTCGATGTCGGAGGGTAGAATGGAGAAGGATCAGCCAATGAGCGTGCAGGTCAACCACTGGCCCCGCCCACTGGATAGATGTTATTATTATGTAAAAGCTCATTCTTATGAAAAAGGAAGCCATTATGTAAAAACTAATTCTTAGATAAAAAAGCCATTCTGAAATAAACTATTATGCATTAAATTAAGATTAGATAATAATAAAAATAAATTTCATAATAATTACATTTTTTCATAATAATGGGAAATATTTCATAATAATACACTTATATTTCCTAATAATTGGAAATATTTCATAATAATGGGAAACATTTCATAATAATGGATACATATTTCATAATAATAAATGCCTGTATTTCATAATAATAGACTCATTTACTCATTTAATTATAACCCAAACGGGGCTCCATAACTTTAAATTTCACACATTGTTGGAAAGAAAACCTTCAGTTGTTGGTAACTTGTACCTTTTGTGTTTTTGTTATTCTTTCTAAAGCAGTGGTTCTCAAACTTTTAATTCTGTGTACCACCTGAGAAACTGTTCAGTTCTCTGAGTTCCTCCATGATGAGCATTTTTAAAATATAGCCATATATTCCTTCTCAGTTAGCTTTAAACACACAGAGATGTTTATTCCTTATTGTGGTTATTTATTACCTGTTACTTACTGAATTGTTACTTTACTGAATCAGACATTTATAACTCAACAGTTGTTACATCTGTCACTGAAACTGAATGTGCAACAAATATTTTTTTTAAAGGCAATTTTAGTTATCTCAAGCTACACATTTCATTTGACACATATTTTTATAATGCATTGTATGTTTCCAATTTTTCTTAAGTAAAATTCTGGAAAAAAATGTGGAAAGTCATGACGTTCCCCGCGTACCACCAGAGAGCGTTGGCTGGTGGTACACGTACCACAGTTTGCGCACCACTGTTCTAAGGTGTTTCAGGTGGATCACAGGAAGGATCCAGCCCTTCTTAGAGGCGGAGCACCCCTTCAGCGTGGCCACGCCCACACGCCTGCACCTACTGTGGGATGTATGAGGTCGGTTTGTCCCAGGAAGCACCTCCCTCTGGTTACGTGAACCTGACTCGGGTTCACCAGGCTCGGTTCTTCAGGCTCGGTTCTTCATGGCACCAGACTCCCCGGTTCTGTTGGCGGCGGTCTCCCTTCTGTCCAGCCTGCACATGGGTGAGTTAAACCTGACGGCAGGTATCTTAGTTGGTGGGTAGCGCCGGTTAAGGTTTACCAAGGTCCCGTACTGGTCTGGGCGTGTTCTGGCCTCAGGGGAACAACGGCAGCAGATGGGAAGTCCTTAACTTTGGCTTCCACGCACTGAGCAATTCAGAAAGTATTCAGAATCCTTCAGTTTCTGAAAACATCGGTATGACGTAGATTTCTTCTCAAATGAATTAAAGTCTTGATCTGCATCAGACTGGATATGGAGAGTGAGGTTAGACCTCCTGGTGTCGAGGTCTGCCCGGCGTCGTCATCCAGGTGCTACTGTTGACTGAAGGTCTGGTTTCAGGGGCAGCAGTCCTGGTGACAGCAGGAGACAGATGAATCTAAAATGAGCCTTCAGTTCAATCAGATGCTCGCCGCTCCTCTCTACCTGTCCAAGCAAAGCTCACCTGTACACAACCACAGCTTCCTCAAACAAAATGTAAAATAACAAATTAAAGCAGAAGCTGTTTTTTTAAGAGGCCTTTCTTTCTGCCCTAAAATGTTCTTGCTCCTGAGTAACACTGGCTCAGGATGATTCTGCCACCACCATGTTTCGCTGTGGGTCCGGTATCAGCAGTGCTAACTGCCCAGAGCGCTCAATGCTTGGAGTTAAACATAATAGATTCTACAAGAAGTGAAAAGGCTCTGAACACTAAAGATGAAGTTTAAGCTCCTCCCACCATCACTGTGTCTGCTCAGGCTACCTGGCCTGGCGGGTCGGCCGGTCCAGGGTGGCCCACAAGATCCTGCCTCCTGCCGTCACAGGACCTCCAGAGTTCGAGCGGACCTACCGTGCACAGTAAGTCGATTGCAGTGCCTTGCAATGAACAAGGTGTTTTAGTGTTTTAACTCAGCGGACCGGTCACAGGTATGCGGACCGGTCCCGGCTATGCGGACCGGTCTCAGCTATGCGGACCGGTCTCAGCTATGCGGACCGGTCTCAGCTATGCGGACCGGTCTCAGCTATGCGGACAGGTCTCAGCTATGCGGACCGGTCTCAGGTATGCGGATTGGTCTTAGCTTTGCGGACCGGTCTCAGCTATGCGGACTGGTCTCAGCTATGCGGACCGGACCCGGCTATGCGGACCGGTCTCGGCTATGCGGACCGGTCTCAGCTATGCGGACCGGTCTCAGCTATGCGGACCGGTCCCGGCTATGCGGACCGGTCTCAGGTATGCGGACCGGTCTCAGCTATGCGGACCAGTCTCAGGTATGCGGACCGGTCTCAGTTATGCAGACCGGTCTCAGCTATGCGGACCGGTCTCAGGTATGCGGACCGGTCTCAGCTATGCGGACCGGTCCCAGCTATGCGGACCGGTCCCAGCTATGCGGACCGGTCTCAGCTATGCGGACCGGTCTCAGCTATGTGGACCGGTCTCAGGTATGCGGACCGGTCTCAGCTATGCGGACCGGTCTCAGCTATGCGGACCGGTCCCAGCTATGCGGACCGGTCTCAGCTATGCGGACCGGTCTCAGCTATGCGGACCGGTCTCAGCTATGCGGACCGGTCTCAGCTATGCGGACCGGTCCAGCTATGCGGACCGGTCTCCTATGCGGACCGGTCTGGCTATGCGGACCGGTCGGACCGGTCTCGGCTATGCGGACCGGTCTCGCTATGCGGACCGGTCTCATGCTATGCGACCGGTCTCGGCTATGCGGACGGTCTCTCGGCTAGCGGACCGTGCTATGCGGACCGGTCTCGGCTATGCGGACCGGTCTCGCTATGCGGACCGGTCTCGGCTATGCGGACCGGTCTCAGCTATGCGGACCGGTCTCGGCTATGCGGACCGGTCTCGGCTATGCGGACCGGTCTCAGCTATGCGGACCGGTCTCGGCTATGCGGACCGGTCTCAGCTATGCGGACCGGTCTCGGCTATGCGGACCGGTCTCAGCTATGCGGACCGGTCTCAGCTATGCGGACCGGTCTCAGCTTTGCTCCTGATGCATGAAGGGTGAAACGTTCAGCTGCAGAAGAAAACGTCCTGCTGGAATGAATGAATGAATTTAATCAAACATCTCAGTTGCAGTACAACAGCATTGACATGAAGTATAAAGGTAAAGGTGTCCCAGCGTTACCTGTGTGCTTGCAGTCAGAACTGTGTGGAGTTCTACCCCCTGTTCCTGGTGACCCTGTGGACCTGCGGGATGTTCTTCAGCGAGGAGGCTGCAGCTGCAGCAGGGCTGCTGTACATGGCGGCCCGGCAAATATACTTCAACGGATACGTCAAATCCACCAGGAAAAGGTAACTTACCTGCCCGGTTAACGGTTCTGAGACACCTCTGAGAGTATCTGATGTGTGACTGAGTGCTGCCTGGTTTGCAGGTTACCTGGTTTTTACCTGACCTTGGCTGTCCTGGCCCTTCTGTCCCTCCTGAGTTTGACTGGAATCGTCCGCGGGACACTTCACAAGTACTTCCACATCCACCTCTGAAGATTTTATCTGCATAAAACATCAACTACAGTGATCCCTCACCAATTCACGGTTTTAGTTTTGCGGTTTTAGTGATTCGCGGATTTTTCAGAAATATATAATATAATTTTTATAAAAAATTTTAAAATTGCGGAAACATCACAGGATGTTGTGCGCGTTCTCTCACAGTGAAGAAATGCTCTGAGCCAGCCTGGCCCCTTTAAGAAGGTGGCCTTATGGGTAAAGGTGTGGCCTTATGGGTAATGTAGTGTGTGTGTCGTAGGACGGCAGAATGAAAACGAGGTTAGATGAAAAGTGTAGTGAGCATCAACAGCAGCCCAGCGTGTATAGATTTATATTCTCTGTTAACCGACAGGAGCCCAACAATACAACCTGTGTGATGTTACAAGTTCCTGCAGTGACACAATAAAGTTCCCGTTCCATGCAGAGAAAACCAGACTTTTTCTTTTGTTGTTGTTGTTAGCGTGTTAGCCGCTAATTACGAGCCAAAAATAGCACAATACCAGCGGTTTGTTTACTACGGTTTTCGCTGCAGTGCCTCGCTACTTTTTTAGGGTTTTTAAACATATTTTAAACACATTATTTAGGCTCGGGGGGCTCCAGCTCCAGTTCGAGGGTTTTGATTTACGCGGTGGGGCGCCGGTCCTCATTAACCACGAAAAATAAGGGATCACTGTAGCTGTTAGGACTGGGATCTGAAACGTCACGGCTCCGGGTCCATGTGTTCCCAGGTCAGCCAAGACATGTACGCTCACTGGCGTGTCCTGGTTGGACATGCCTGAAATACCTCCCCAGGGAGGTGTCCTCAGCTGGTTCCTCTGGATGTGTCCTCTGAGTCACTCCTGGATGACAGAGCTGCTCACCTTGTTACTAGGGTTGGGGATCGAGAACTGGTTCCTGTAGAGAAACAGTTCCAGTAGAGAAACGGTTCTGTGTGTTTCAGTTCCATGGAATCGTTTGTCAGTTTATCCAACGATTCTCTTATCGATTCCAACCAGCACGAATCTCACGTAATTTTCTCAAGTTACGCACAGTCAATTCCAGAAAGCACTTACGTGATTAAGCTACGTCGGTTTAGCACGTTAGCATTGCAGTTGTAAACAACAATGGCGCCCACCAGGTTCAAACGCTCCAAAGTTTGGCTTCACTTCACCAAAGAAAGATGGCAACAAGGCAACTAGCAGTCATTGTAAAGTGGAGATAACAGCGTCAGGAGGGAACACGGCTAACACGCAGAAACATTTGAACACACAACATGTGATAACGAGTGTCGTGTTTTTGACGCTTCGGACTGATGGATCTCAACCCAGCAGCAGTAGCCAAGCTAAGATCACCTCTGGTAACTCTGGTTAGTAGCTATCCCGCTGCCTATGTGCTTCTTTGTAAAACACGCTATAACATTAGCGCTATGCTATTAAACGAATGCCTTCATTACATTTAGAAGATGACCGTGATGAGAGAGAGAGTCTGGCTGGTTCAGAGGCTGGAAGACATGATTATTTTACTGCTAAAGAATTGTTAATTCTTTATAGTATTTGCAGATTTGTACTATGCACTGTTCCGTTGTATTTGATAGTATTTATCTTTCTTTATTATTATTTTTGAGTGCTTAGTGAGGTCAAATAACCTTTTAAAAGGGAGATTTTTTTTATTTCTATTAGGAAAAATCAGTTAGTAAAATGTTCCACATTCTTGTGTATTTGCACAGTTACATATTACAACAGTTAACACGTTATCTTTGGGCCTCTTTGACCTCGCTGTTGAGTTTGTAAGGTCGTGACTTTTAAGTAAATAAAATTGATGCTAATAAAACTGTTAGTTCACTTTTTTCCCCAAATTAGAATCGATAAGTGAATCGATGAAGAATCGAATCGTTAAACAGTATCGATAATAGAATCGGAATCGGAAAAATCTGATCAATTCCCATCCCTACTTATTACTGAGGGAGACTCCAGCCAGTCTGCAGAGAAACCCTGAGAAAACCCGTTTCAGCTGAGAAACCCGTTTCAGCATAGAAACCCGTTTCAGCTGCATGTGTCCAGTTTTTATTCTTTGCATCACTGCCCAGTTTTCAACCTCAGGTGATGGAGGGAACTGGAGAACAGAGTCAGGTAGTGTTGATCCACCTGATGGTCTCCTGCTCCGCTCTGCTTCCACTCATGAACAAAACTGCACCTGAACTCCTTCACCTGAGGAAGCGTCTCAACCCCGACCCGGATCAGACGGTCCACCTCTTTCCCAGACCAGAACCACGGCCTCAGATTTTGAGGTGCTGATTCTCCGTCAGGCTGCTCCATCAGTCTCTGGTCCATCAGTCTCTGGTCCATCAGTCTCTGGTCCATCAGTCTCTGGTCCATCAGTCTCTGGTCCATCAGTCTCTGGTCCATCAGTCTCTGCTCCATCAGTCCCTGGTCCATCAGTCTCTGGTCCATCAGTCTCTGGTCCATCAGTCTCTGGTCCATCAGTCTCTGGTCCATCAGTCTCTGGTCCATCAGACTCTGGTCCATCAGTCTCTGGTCCATCAGACTCTGGTCCATCAGTCTCTGGTCCATCAGTCTCTGTCTCAGTCTCTGGTCCATCAGTCTCTGGTCCATCAGACTCTGTCCATCAGTCTGGTCCATCAGACTCTGGTCCATCAGTCTCTGGTCCATCAGTCTCTGGTCCATCAGTCTCTGGTCCATCAGACTCTGGTCCATCAGTCTCTCTGGTCCATCAGTCCTCTGTCTCAGTCCTCAGTCTCCATCAGTCTCTGGTCCATCAGTCTCTGGTCCATCAGACTCTGGTCCATCAGTCTCTGGTCCATCAGACTCTGGTCCATCAGTCTCTGGTCCATCAGACTCTGGTCCATGGTCTCTGGTCCATCAGTCTCTGGTCCATCAGTCTCTGGTCCATCAGTCTCTGGTCCATCAGACTCTGGTCCATCAGTCCTCTGGTCCATCAGTCTCTGGTCCATCAGTCCTCTCCATCAGTCTCTCTGGTCCATCAGACTCTGGTCCATCAGTCTCTGGTCCATCAGACTCTGGTCATCAGTCTCAGTCTCTGGTCCATCAGTCTCTGGTCCATCAGTCTCGGTCCATCAGTCTCTGGTCCATCAGTCTCTGGTCCATCAGTCTCTGGTCCATCAGTCTCTGTCCATCAGTCTCTGGTCCATCAGTCTCTGGTCCATCAGTCTCTGGTCCATCAGTCTCTGGTCCATCATCTCTGTCCATCTCTGGTCCATCAGTCTCTGGTCCATCAGTCTCTGCTCCATCAGTCTCTGGTCCATCAGTCTCTGTCCATCATCTCTGGTCCATCAGACTCTGGTCCATCAGTCCTCTGGTCCATCAGACTCTGGTCTCATCTGTCCATCAGTCTCTGGTCCATCAGTCTCTGCTCCATCAGTCTCTGGTCCATCAGACTCTGGTCCATCACTCTGGTCCATCTCTCTGTCCATCAGTCTCTGTCCATCAGTCTCTGGTCATCATCTGGTCCTCAGACTCTGGTCCATCAGTCTCTGATCAGTCTCTGGTCCATCAGTCTCTGGTCCATCAGACTCTGGTCCATCAGTCTCTGGTCCATCAGTCCATCAGACTCTGTCCATGGTCCATCAGTCTCTGGTCCATCAGGTCCATCTCTCTGGTCCATCAGTCTCTGGTCCATCAGTCTCTGGTCCATCAGCTCTGGTCCTCAGTCTCTGGTCCATCAGACTCTGGTCCATGGTCCTGGTCCATCAGTCTCTGGTCCATCAGTCTCTGGTCCATCAGACTCTGGTCCATCAGTCTCTGGTCCATCAGTCTCTGGTCCATCAGACTCTGGTCCATCAGTCTCTGGTCCATCATCTCTGGTCCATCAGTCTCGGTCCATCAGACTCTGGTCCATCAGTCTCTGGTCCATCAGTCTCTGGTCCATCAGACTCTCAGTCCATCAGTCTCTGGTCCATCAGACTCTGGTCCATCAGTCTCTGGTCCATCAGTCTCTGGTCCATCAGTCTCTGGTCCATCAGACTCTGGTCCATCAGTCTCTGGTCCATCAGTCTCTGGTCCATCAGACTCTGGTCCATCAGTCTCTGGTCCATCAGTCTCTGGTCCATCAGACTCTGGTCCATCAGTCTCTGGTCCATCAGACTCTGGTCCATCAGTCTCTGGTCCATCAGTCTCTGGTCCATCAGACTCTGGTCCATCAGTCTCTGGTCCATCAGACTCTGGTCCATCAGTCTCTGGTCCATCAGTCTCTGGTCCATCAGTCTCTGGTCCATCAGACTCTGGTCCATCAGTCTCTGGTCCATCAGTCTCTGGTCCATCAGTCTCTGGTCCATCAGACTCTGGTCCATCAGTCTCTGGTCCATCAGACTCTGGTCCATCAGACTCTGGTCCATCAGACTCTGGTCCATCAGTCTATCAGTCTCTGGTCCATCACTCTGGTCCATCAGACTCTGCCATCAGACTCCATCAGACTCTGGTCCATCAGTCTCTGGTCCATCAGACTCTGGTCCATCATCTCTGGTCCATCAGTCTCTGGTCCATCAGACTCTGGTCCATCAGACTCTGGTCCATCAGTCTGGTCCATCAGTCTCTGTCCATCAGTCTCTGGTCCATCAGTCTCTGGTCCATCAGACTCTGGTCCATCAGTCTCTGGTCCATCAGTCTCTGGTCCATCAGTCTCTGGTCCATCAGACTCTGGTCCATCAGTCTCTGGTCCATCAGTCTCTGGTCCATCAGTCTCAGTCCATCAGTCTCTGGTCCATCAGTCTGGTCCATCAGTCTGGTCCATCAGACTCTGGTCCATCAGACTCTGGTCCATCAGACTCTGGTCCATCAGTCTCTGGTCCATCAGACTCTGGTCCATCAGTCTCTGGTCCATCAGTCTCTGGTCCATCAGTCTCAGGTCCATCAGACTCTGGTCCATCATCAGTCTGGTCATCTGGTCCTCTGGTCCATCAGACTCTGGTCTGGTCTCTGGTCCATCAGATCTCTGGTCCATCAGACTCTGGTCCATCATCAGTCTCTGCTCCATCAGTCTCTGGTCCATCAGACTCTGGTCCATCAGTCTCTGGTCCATCAGACTCTGGTCCATCAGACTCTGTCCATCAGTTCTGGTCCATCAGTCTCTGGTCCATCAGTCTCTGGTCCATCAGACTCTGGTCCATCAGTCTCTGTCCATCAGTCTCTGGTCCATCAGTCTCTGGTCCATCAGACTCTGGTCCATCAGTCTCATCTCTGTCCATCAGTCTCTGGTCCATCAGTCTCTGGTCCATCAGGTCCATCAGACTCTGGTCCATAGTCTCTGGTCCATCAGTCTCTGGTCCATCTCTGGTCCATCAGTCTCTGGTCCATCAGTCTCTGGTCCATCAGACTCTGGTCCATCAGTCTGGTCCATCAGTCCTGGTCCATCATGGTCCATCAGTCTCTGGTCCATCAGACTCTGGTCCATCAGTCTGGTCCATCTCTGAGTCTCTGGTCATCAGTCTCTGGTCCATCAGTCTCGGTCCATCAGACTCTGGTCCATGAGACTCTGGTCCATCAGACTCTGGTCCTCATCAGTCCATCTCTCTGGTCCATCATCTGGTCCATCAGACTCTGGTCCATGAGACTCTGGTCCATCAGACTCTGGTCCATCCTGGTCCATCAGTCTCTGGTCCATCAGTCTCTGGTCCATCAGTCTGAGTCTGAGTCTCATCTGAGTCTCATCGAGGCTGGAGCCAAAGCAGATCTTTAACATCACAAACAAACATGAGGAATCAGAGAGCTGATGTCCAGAGCAGATTTAGAGGAGCTCATCTATCATCTAATGGATCAGAGCTTCAAACAGCCTTCATGTCCAGCTGACTTGACTTCTGGAACATTCTTCTGTCTGGTCCTCAGCTCGTCCAGAGTTTTAACCAGAACTGAGAACATTACTGCACTTGTGAGGTCCAGTGACCCACAGAGTAGACTTGAACATGCTGTTTTTAGTTTATAAAGTCATAAATAACAGGGGGACAAAACATATTTCTGATCTCATTCTAGTTTTAAACAAGGAGGGTTCTGAGATCTTCAGGAGAACCTCCAGTTAGAACCGGGCCAGGTGAAAATGTATTCAGCGACAGTGCTCCATACAGATGGAATAAACTAAAAACTACTTTCCCTTGTGCCTTCGTTTAATTTTATTATATACTACACCTATTACTGCACTGTTTCAACTTATCAAAGCTTTGTTTTACCCTCCACCCCTTCCCTTAAAAAGAAAAAAAATCAAATCTATTTTTGTGGTTTTAATTCTGGATTATATGTACACTGTTGAGCTGTTTTGATTAATTTAATTATTTTTTCAGTTCTTTTCATCTTCATGCCTTTGTTAAGTAAAAGCATGAAGATAAAAAAAACTTTATAAAAGGTACAAGGGGGTAAAAAATCAAGGAAACAATTACTTCAGGATGTCATAGATCTTGAAGACTTCTTCAATATGTGCAATGAGGAAACAAAAACGGCAGATAAAAGAATTAAAAAGTGATTAAAATCAAAACCTTGAAAGGTTATAAGAGGGAAAAATAAATAAATTTAAAGCACTCAAAAAAATGTTAATTTATAGGCTACAGTCCAAGTAAAATGACCTGAAGTTACCAGACCTTCAAACTGAAATAATGAGTTGAATAAAGATGCTGAGGGACACACCGCCCCCTGCAGGCTGAACGGAGACACACCGCCCCCTGCAGGCTGAACGGGGACACAACCGCAACCGCCCCCTGCAGGCTGAACGGGACACACCGCCCCCTGCAGGCTGAACGGGGACACACCGCCCTGCAAACGGGACACCCCGCCCCTGCAGGCCCCCTGAACGGAGACACACCCCCCCTGCCTGAACGGAGACACACCGCCCCCTGCAGGCTGAACGGAGACACACCGCCCCCTGCAGGCTGAACGGGGACACACCGCCCCCTGCAGGCTGAACGGAGACACACCGCCCCCTGCAGGCTGAACGGGGACACACCGCCCCCTGCAGGCTGAACGGGGACACACCTGATTCCATCAACCTGATCAGCTGGCGCCGCTAGTTCACGTCAAACATTAAAACGCTCTGCGCTTTTGTTTTTCATAGTTTAAGGTATGTATGTTTCAGTCGACTTCATAGTTCGTGTTTATATCTGACCAGGTGAAAGACAGCTGGAGCTAAACGACATCCGGCGGAGGCGGTTTAGCATGTTAGCATGCTAACAGCTAGGCCTCCTCTTTATTACAGCCAGATAACAGCCAGATAACCGAGATGAGTCCAGGTGTAGTTAACCAGAAACACGGTTAGGGTTAGGGTTAGTGTCCACGCATTTATGACCTCTTATATGACTCCAGGTTGAACATCCGTTTTCGGACGCTGGTGACCGTTATTTAAACTAACTACAGTCAGTATTTTCAATAAATCTCCCACCACAGACCGTCTCTATTATTGTTCATTCTTCAGTTTAAGTTGTGCTTAAGGTGATAATATTTACGACCGTGCCTGAAGATAGAAACGAATGCTATGATTTCCTCTGATATTAGTGTCAGCAAACGTTGTTTCTTTTCTTTCTAAAAAAAAAAAAAAACCGTGCGGTTTCAAACCGGAAGTTTACATCCCTCACTGATTGACATTTCCAAAATTATTTCTATTTGCTAAAATCGAGAATAATAAGAGAGAATATTTTATGACTTTCTTTAAAGTCACTAGTTTATGTAAATTCAGATGACTTTATCTGTTAACAGTCTGTTAAAGTCCAGATGATGACGTCATGGCTCTGGAAGCTTCTGATTGGTTAACTCACAACATCTGAGTTAATTGCACTTAAATGAATGTAATTTAAGGCACATCTCAAACGCACTGCTTCCTTGTGTGGCATCATGGGAAAATCTTAAGAAATCAGCCAAGATATCAAGAAGAGAACTGTGGACCTCCACCAGTCTGGTTCATCCTGGTCCAGTTTCCAGATGTGTGAAGGAACCACGTTCATCTGCTCCAACAGTTCTCCACCAGTAGAACCATGGGAATGTCCACCATCATAGTCCTCAGGAAGGAGACGGTTCTGAGTCCCAGAAATGGACCTGAACCAACCCCAGAACATAAGCTGAACATCTGGTGAAGATGCTGCTGAAGCTGGTCAGAGAAACCAGTCCTGGACCAACATGGACTGGGTCATCATCCACAGAGAAACCAGTCCTGGACCAACATGGACTGAAGGACTGAAGCTGGTCAGAGAAACCAGTCCTGGACCAACATGGACTGGGTCATCATCCACAGAGAAACCAGTCCTGGACTAACATGGACTGAAGGTCCACTCAGCCAGGAAGAAGACATTACTCCAGAAGAGACAGGACAGAGACAGATTACAGTTTGGAGACGCTCACAGGGACAAAGAGCTTCATTTCTGGAGACATGTCCTGGTCTGATGAACTAAAAAAACTGGACTGTTTGGACATGATGACCATCGTTACCATCTGGAGAGAAAAGACCTGAGAACACCATCCAGCTGTGGAGCACAGGGGGTGGCAGCATCATCATGATGTGTGGACGGACTGGTGGACTTCACTAGATAGATGACATCATGAGGAAAGAACATTCTGGAGAAACACTTGAAGCAACATCTCAGACATCAGGAAGTTAAAGTTTGGACACTAACGGGTCTCCAGATGGACGACGACCCTGAACGCACCACCAGATTAGTTACTAAGAGGCTTCAGGACTACAGAGGCCATGTTCTGGAGTGGACACCACAAAGACCTGATCTCAGTCCTGGAGAACATCTGTGGTCAGACCTGAACAGGAGACCTACAGACCTGACCCAGTTCCTCCAGTTCTGTCAGGAGGACCGGACCAGAATCCAGAAAACTACTGAGAGAAGCTTCTGGAAGGAAACCAGAACCACTGAGCCGAGACAGACAGTTTAGAGACAACGAGAGCAGATACTGAGGAGGTGATGGAGACTCTGACTCATTATTCTGGGATTTAGCAAACAGAAATAATGCTGGTGACCCTGCCGGACCTGAACCAGGACAGTTGGATTTAATGTTTAATTTAATTTAATTTAATGTGAGACAGTGAGGAAAAAAGCTTCTGTGCATTTTTATACGGAGTTTTTAAACTTGAGGTTTCAGCTGTCGCAGAACAACACGTAGCTACGTTCTGCTGCTGGTCTTCGGACCAGAACTCGGGTTTCTGAAGAGGGCGTTGTGGTGGGACAGCTGGACCCAGACCTGCTGAGCGCTACAGGTGGAAGATGATGTCATGATTACCTTCTTGAATGTGTTGTCAGCGTCCCTGAGAGTCGCAGCCCTGCATTCCAAAAAGGAAGACGAGTACTTCACCATGAGCTCAGATGATGGTGAGTGAATGCACGTCGGTCCTCGTTAGCGTTGGGCATCGTTTTTTTTTTTTTTGAGTTTTTTCAACAAAACAGACAGTGCCTACAAACATTAGACACACAACAAGACACAAAACAATTACAACAGCTCTCAATAAAATACATCATGATAGAGGAGAAATACAAAAGGCGATGGATCCGTTATGATGGATCAGGCTTAAAATAAGCAGATGTCGTTCACAACAGTCCTTTTAGTAGAAGGGAGGAGAGGTTTGGTCCGATATAGTCCAAAAATGGGCTCCATACTCTGTAGAATTGATCTACACTGTAATGTTTGACGTTGGTCAGGTATTCCAGGGGGATCAGATCAAAAATGATCTTGCGCCAGCCACAAATAGAGGGAACCTTGTCATTAACCCAGTGCAAAAGAATGTTTTTCCTAGCTGCAAATGTTAAAATATTGTACAGTCTTTTGTTGGCTGCTGTTTTTAAACGGTCACTTGAAAGACCTAGGATCAAGGATGTGGGGTCCATATCTATGTTAACATGAAAAATTCTCTCCATTTCACTTATAATTTCAACCCAGTATCTTTGAAGCTTATGACAGGACCAGAAACAATGAGTCAAAGTTCCCACTTCAGTTTTACGAGCGAGCGGTTGAAGAGGCGTTGGGCATCGTTAGGATTTTAACGATTCTGATTCCGATTCTGATTCCGATTCTCTATTCAATTCCTGTTCAAAACGATTCTTGATTCTGATTCTTTGATGTGTAGGTCAACAGATCGCGACTAATCTAACAGTTGAATTTTTTTCATTAAAAAAAACTGTGACACATTTCCACAGAGGACAGGCCGTTTTTATTCTTCCACATGCTAACATGCTAACATGCACACACAGAATTCACTTACAGCCTAAATGTTAAACTACTTACTAGGCTTGGGCGGTATTACGGTAATACCGTTTACTTCCGGTATTTAAAAATAGCGGCGGTATCAGTTTAAATACCGTCATTAAAAAATGCAATGAATGATTTCTGTGGTTTAAAGTTTAGTTTAGTTTCTCTCCTGTATCGCTGTGTGTTCCGCTTTATTTTACCGTTTATTCATGTTCGCTTGGAGCTGATCTCGGTTTGACTCGTCCTGTTAAGGTACTGACGATGAAAACAACACTTCCTGAGTTTGCTGCTTCAAAATAAAAGCTTCTAATGACATAATGGGGGGGGGGGGCTGTTTTCACGCGCGGCGTCCGCCGGCGGTGTGTGTTCGCCTTAATAGTCGCGGGAATACCGTATACCCCGGTAAAATGTGAGGGAAGTTTGACGGTATCAAAATTTGGATACCGCCCAAGCCTACTACTTACAGTTGGCAGTTGGCCTCCAAAGTACAGTTTACCCAACAAAAAATGAAATCAACAGTTTTGTTTAGGAAGACGACCATATCTGCTCTTTCAGAAACAGATAAACGCAGACAAAAACATAACCTCCTTGGTGGAGGTAAAAATAGTTTGTTTACCTGGTTGCTAGGTTACGCTCATACAGACAAGCCAATGGGATGCCAGGAAGATGCTAAGCGATAGCCAATGGCAGAGTAGCTACAAGTATGTTTACGTTCAGTAAACTCTGGGAGCTGCGAGTCGCAGCGCTACTGTATTTATGCCTTTCGTATCCTGAAATTTCTTTCATAACTAGAGACAGTATTTTCCCGTTGATGCGTTTCGTAACCTGACAACTTCGTATGTAGAAACGTTCGTAAGTAGAGGCACCACTGTAGATGAGAAGGCAAGAGTTTCTGGATGAAGACGGACTCTGTTGCAGTCGAAGAAGCGACGGGAGCAACGCAGTGAATTAAATACAGTTCACTCGTTTATTTTTGTGATGTCATGCAGGCGAAGGTGTTTTTGCCATATTAGTCGTGCGCCCTCCTTAGGCAGTAACAAGGTGTTTACCTGCGCCAGGTAGCCGTCATTTCCTGGACTGAAATGCAGCCAAACTCCAGAGCGGCGTCTCTTAGGATCCATGTTGTGGTGAGCGAAGTCCCATCGGTGACGGACGTGACGTCAACACTAGCGCGGAGTTGAGAACGCCGGGCGGAGTAACGTCAACAAACTAGTGTAGTAAATAAATAAATAAATTAGCGCGGACATTTAGAAACCGAAAAAAGGAATTGAAATTCAAAAATCTTCTAAACGATTCCAGAACCAGACGTTAGGAACCGATTCCTAGTTGGAATGGTTTTTCGGTGCCCAACACTAGTCCTGGTTAACTTGGATCCCGGATCATGTGACTGTGCCTCACTGACCTGCTCCTCACCTGCAGGGGACCTGGAGAACCAGGCGGAGCTGGAGGAGAAGACCCGGCTCATCAACCAGGTCCTGGAGCTCCAGCACACGTTAGAGGGTACGTCCCCTAACCCCTAACCCTAAACCCTAACCCCTAACCCTGGAGCTCCAGCACACGTTAGAGGGTACGTACCCTAACCCCTAATCCTAACCCCTAACCCCTAACCCTAACCCCCCCCAACCCCTAACCCTGGAGCTCCAGCACACATTAGAGGGTATGTATCCTAACCCCCAACCCTAACCCCTAACCCTAACCCCTAACCCCTAACCCCCCAACCCCTAACCCTGGAGGTCCAGCACACATTAGAGGGTATGTATCCTAACCCCCCTAACCCTAACCCCTAACCCCTAACCCTAACCCCTAACCCTAACCCTAACCCTGGAGCTCCAGCACACGTTAGAGGGTACGTACCCTAACCCCTAACCCTGGAGCTCCAGCACACGTTAGAGGGTACGTACCCTAACCCCTAACCCCTAACCCTAACCCCTAACCCTGGAGCTCCAGCACACGTTAGAGGATAAGTACCCTAACCCCTAACCCTAACCCCTAACCCCTAACCTTGGAGCTCCAGCACACACGTTAGAGGGTATGTACCCTAACCCCTAACCCCTAACCCTAACCCCTAACCCTGGAGCTCCAGCACACGTTAGAGGATAAGTAACCCTAACCCCTAACCCTAAACCCTAACCCTGGATCTCCAGCACACGTTAGAGGATAAGTACCCTAACCTCTAACCCTAACCCCTAACCCCTAACCTTGGAGCTCCAGCACACGTTAGAGGGTATGTACCCTAACCCCTAACCCTAACCCCTAACCCTTAACCCTGGAGCTCCAGCACACGTTAGAGGGTATGTACCCTAACCCCTAACCCCTAACCCTAACCCCTAACCCCTAACCTTGGAGCTCCAGCACACGTTAGAGGGTATGTACCCTAACCCCTAACCCCTAACCCCTGGGCTCCCCCAACACGTTAGAGGAGCTCCAGCACACGTTAGAGGGTATGTACCCTAACCCCTAACCCCTAACCCTAACCCCTAACCCTGGAGCTCCAGCACACGTTAGAGGGTATGTACCCTAACCCCTAACCCCTAACCCTAACCCCTAACCCCTAACCTTGGAGCTCCAGCACACGTTAGAGGGTATGTACCCTAACCCCTAACCCCTAACCCCTAACCCTGGAGCTCCAGCACACGTTAGAGGGTATGTACCCTAACCCCTAACCCTAACCCTAACCCCTAACCCTGGAGCTCCAGCACACGTTAGAGGGTATGTACCCTAACCCCTAACCCTAACCCCTAACCCTGGAGCTCCAGCACACGTTAGAGGGTATGTACCCTAACCCCTAACCCCTAACCCCTACCCCTAACCCTGGAGCTCCAGCACACGTTAGAGGGTATGTACCCTAACCCCTAACCCCTAACCCCTAACCCTGGAGCTCCAGCACACGTTAGAGGGTATGTACCCTAACCCCTAACCCTAACCCCTAACCCCTAACCCTGGAGCTCCAGCACACGTTAGAGGGTATGTACCCTAACCCCTAATCCTAACCCCTAACCCCTAACCCTGGAGCTCCAGCACACGTTAGAGGGTATGTCACAACCTTTCACAGCCCGTCAAGTCTGCAGCTTAGAGAAATACAGCCCCAATTCCAAAAACGTTTGGACTCTGAAAAATGTAGATAAAACAATGCAGTCATTTTCAAACGTTATAAAACTCATATTTTATGTACAATAGAACATAGAAAACACCAAAAGTTTCAGATGAGGAAGGGTATTATTGTCAGAAAACAACAATAATGTATTTTTTTAATTAAATAGCATCAATGTGTCTCTAAAGAAGTTGTTCCAGGGTGAAGTTTAGCACCACTTATTAATTTAACAACAGCTGAGACTAGAGGGGCACGATAACTATCGGGCCGATAACAGGAAATTATGACGTCATCCTGATAAGTCCGATATCACGACGAATAGCCCCGATAACATTTATATTTCTGTCAACACAGCAGTGTCTCGCTCCCTCTGAGTCTTGAATGACCAGCAGTGGATGTTATGTTCAAGTGACGTCGGCATAATCAGAAAAACGATTACTCAAATCAGGAAAATCAAGAATACCCCCTCATGCCAGAAAACAACTCGTTAACTTGGTCATAATTTTAGTAGTTGCTGACTTGAATTAATATTCACAGTATTTTCCCTCATGTTACACATAAAAATAGAAAAAATAGAAAAGGCTGAAAGAACGACTAGCAAACGAGGAAACGTGGGAATTTACGTTACACCTTGAATGCAGCCTGCAGCACAGCGCTGATCACAACAAACATGGCGGCGTGGAACTTTGTTAAAGTTTCAGAAGAAGATAGTTTGGTGGTTATTTGTGACGAATCCTCCGAGTGAATTCTACGAGGAGGGAAGCACAAGCTTTAATACGTAAAACCTGATCAGCCACCTACAACATAACAATCACTTCCATGGAGTTTTGAAATCGTGCTAATGTGAGCTAACGGAAGCTAATGCTAACATGTACTAGCCAGCAGCAGTCTCTCCTCTCCCTCATTCCTCTCATCTAAAGCTTCCATGAGATTAAAAAATAAACTACTGAACCTCATTTACTTTAATTAAAGGTATTAATTTAAATGGAACCACAAGTCTAAATCCTTTAAATGTTAATCTTTTTCAGTTAGTAATTCTGATGCATGTATTTCCATCAGTTCAAGGAGCCTTTATTTTTTATATCAGTCAGTAATGAACCTTATTTAAGTTAATGTGAGATATCAAATAGGTTTGTTTGATAGCTTTATGAAAATGTTTGAGAGGCTTGACAATAGTTTTTCAATAGAAAAAATAAATATCTGTTCATTTAAAGAGTCAAAACTATTTTTGATTTTGTTCATAGTATTGATGTAATGATCTTAGGTATATGTGTGTTATCGATTATCGGTATCGGCCTTTAGGAGCTGAAAGTTATCGGTTATCGGTATCGGTTTTAAAAGACAGTTATGGTGCATCATTAACTCTAATGAACTAATTAGTTATGGATGATCCTTCAGAGATTTAGTTTTTGACAGTTTTCCGGCCTGTTCTCGTCCACATACCGACGTTTTTGGACCTGGGGTTGACCGATCCGTTTGTAGGGAGCATGCGCTCAGGATCATACTGTGCATCTTGTTGTGTTGAGATGGTGGCGTGAAGAATATGAGGATCTATTTTCTTTCCTGGCTAGCGGTTGCTACGGTAACCGGTGTTGAACCCCTCCAGCGTCCTGTGCTTTCCTGTGACATGTCGTTGAATCGTGTGTTTGGTGTGTTCAGACCTGTCTGCCCGGGTGGACGCCGTCAAAGAGGAGAACCTGAAGCTGAAGTCGGAGAATCAGGTTCTGGGTCAGTACATCGAGAACCTCATGTCCGCCTCCAGCGTCTTCCAGAACACTGACACCAAGAGCAAACGAAAGTAAGCAGAGCCTGGTACGTTCCCCCACCTGCACCCTCACCGCCCCAGATGACCGGACCCACCAACCCTTTAACGCCACCTGAACCCGTCACCAGTTCCTCTCAGAATCACGCCTGGACCTTTGAGCATCGTCATTACAGCCATGTGGCCACTAGGGGTCAGTCTGATGAATGAATCTGTTTCTGGAAGTTCAGTCAGATCCACATCCAGCTTGATTACACGTCTGAACATCTGGAGGTCCAGATGGCCTCGTGGGGTTCCTTAAATCAGCGCTGGTTATCTAACAGATCTAAGAACTAACTGGCTTTGACCCGTATCATCTGGAGGTCACATTTAGACACATTTCACACCAAATTAGACTAAATAAACATCCTTGAGGTCAAATAAGGAAAGAAATGTATCCAGATGTTTTGGAGCCAACATTTAGTTAGTTTGGTCTCGAGGGCTGTCCAGTATGGTACAGTTTTTGGTATCTTATAAACAGTAATGACGTTTTGGCTCATTTCTGTCGGGCGGGGGGGATGGGTGGGGGGGTGGGGGGGGGGGGGCTAGAAACACTGTCAGTCAACGAAGCATCTTCCCTTCTTTGGCTGTTGATAAAAATCTGAGGACGGCCGGTTTATTAATGAGACGTTTGTTTTTATTGATGGGAAACGGTAATCTACAGGTGGGCGGAGCTAAAGTCATCATAAAGTCAGGGTCAGGGGTTTTCTGATCCAAACTCATCCACGGTCTGATCTCAAATGGGTTTCATGTTAGAATTAAAACTCATCGGCATCATGGTTGTAGAACTGATGCAGATCAGATCAGCAGACTCTCAGTTCAGCCCAGATTTAAAGCTCAGACCTGCTCCGGTTCCTCTAAATTCCCATTCAGACCTAAATGTTTACGTTGAACCCCCCCCCCCCCCCCCCCCCGTGGGAACCTGAGCAGGCGTCACCTCTTAGTCCGGCCTGAATCCGAGAGTCCAGAGACCACGAGTTCAGTTCTGGAACAAAAGGGATATGCTTTTTTACTCTCTGCCGTCAGGCAGTATTGTTGTCCAAACAGGAAGTTGTGAATTTGTGACATGGTTTTGCCTCCCTGAAGAGGAACCGCCACAGTCCCTCATTTCAGAACCAGAGGGGTATACTATGAAGCGAGGTTAGAGGGTTAGCGAGGTATGTTGAGTCTAAAGCCAGGATTTCCGGTACCACGAAGGTGTCTCTCTTTTAACCTGGCTAGATCACCATGGTAACTTACTCTTCAAACTTAACCTGGTCCGGAGCAGGTTATGTGCAGAGTTTAGGCTCAAATCGGCTCTAAAAAGCGCCGCCCTTTCACTTTCACCCAATCCTGTTGACTTTAGCGCCAGGATCAATGGAGGGAGAGTATTCAGAGACCGGACTGATCCGCTGGCTTCCCATGACCATATTCTCTATGAACACTAGAGATTTCCAGCTGAGGGAATACGTTACATTTGTAATCTGCTAGAGCCAGATATTGGCAGCGCCACCAAACGCAGCCGTGCGCTCACAGTAGCGCAAACGGTGTGTGTTTCTTTGCGTTTCTTTGCCGCGGGAACCTACATGCATTTAGTTGGTGATGCAGAAAATCTGAGCCAGAATACTGGAATAAAGGTTGTACTTGTTCTTACTGAACTGCTGAATATGTTTGTAGTATTCCCTGGCCATCTGCCCACGCTTCAAATAAAAGAAGCGTTTTACTAAATCAGGTAACATAAATTAATAGTCTATTATATTGATAATCAGTGTGACGTGGAATTTCATGTGAAGTGTTTTAATATAATTCATTCATAGATTCCCCAGGGTGATAGGGTACCTATTAAAGTGGCCGGTGAGTGTGTATAACAGATAATATTAAATCTTAAATTAATTTCACATAGATTTAGCAAAAAACTAAAGTGATTTTCATTTATCATTCATAATGGGACAGTCAGACCTACATAATGTTTAAATCTGCTGCATTAAGTTTAAAGTTTAAGCGCTCTAAAAGAGGGAGGGAGATTAATTAAGGTTGTGAAATAAATATAGTGGTGAAATAAATATAATTTACGAATTTACACGATCTGCAATTTTTTGCCAGCACTCCTCTCTGGCTTTATTCGCACCTACAGTGTTGCTTTTGGCCGTAAAGATTTCTTTGAAATCCTCATAGCCCTGCATTATTAAAACCTGCTCCTCCTGACTGAAATATACGGACCGCCATCTATCCATTTGATCCGGAAGAGGCGTCAAATGACGCGTCAAACGCCCCTTTTATATGAACGCGCACAGAGCAGAAAGCAGAAAGCCGCGGTTAACAAAGATAGTTGATAACCACCGTCGTGGTACCGGTTATCTCTGATGGAGAGTTTCAGGTTTGTTAAGCCAGCTCACCCAAAGAAAGCCTGGCTGTGTCGAACTTGCTTCGTAGTTTCACCCCTCTGGTCCCTTTTTTGTTGCTGCTTGTCTCGTGTTGGGGGGGTGCAGACCAGCCAGGATGTTTAGATGTTTTAGATGTTTAAAGACACACGTGCATCCTTGACTGGACGCATGAAGTCTCAGATGTCTGTAATCCTGTTGCATTGCTACCATGTTTACATATGTTTTGGTTTGTTATATTGTAAATGATCTTAGTTTAATAAAGTTCAGATTGTTTTTGATGAAACGTTTGTGAAGGCTGTTTCTGATCATCTTCATCATGTCTGAGGTCTGCTCATCCTCAGACTGATGGTTTAGATGCTGAACATCCAGATGAATCTGGTTCTACCTGCTGGTTCTTCGTCATGTTCACCAGTAAATAAAAACATAACAAGCTGAAATTAAATACTCCTGAAGCAATATGATAGTGAGTGTTTATATGTATATATATTTTATTTACTAGAAAACAATGTTACAGTGCAAAAACCCAGCTGTCTGCATAGCTTCCCATGTTCATGATGCTGTAGGAACTTCTGCCAGGTGACGTCCTTCATGAGCACCGTGTAGTGACCGTCTTTGTCCAGCAGGTGGAGCAGCTTCTCCAGTGTGTGACAGCCGTTCCTTTGTCCAGGTGCTCTTCACACCTTAATGTGCACCTGAGCAACAAGAACAAGAGTGATCACTGAGCAGAGCACGAAGCACAACGCAGACGGGACGGGACCGGACCGGACCGGACCAGACGGGACCAGACCGGACCAGACCGGACCAGACCGGACCAGACTAAACAGTCGCCCAACCTGGACCAGACTGGAGTCTCCAGACTGGTTTAGAAACTGCTAGCTTCCCTGCTAGCTTCCCTGCTAGCTTCCCTGCTAGCTTCCCTGCTAGCACTGGGAGAGAACAGTGGTTGACGCGATGAAGCTGAAACGTGAAGGTGACCTGAAACTAACGAGCCTCCGGTTCTGCTGGTTTTCTCTCTGCACTGCAGCTGAACGTTGTCAGGAGAAAAGGTTTCACCCTGGTCTCAGCCCCCCCCCCCCCCCCTCCCCCCCCCCAGCTCCACCCCCCAGGGAAGAGACAGACAGGATGAGTGCAGCCAGAAAAACCTGTCCACCGCTGTACCTGGACTACCTCAGAGGTTATTCAGGAAAGCTACTGGGCGTGAAGTTGAACGTTACAGGAGTCAAATACTGGACTGACAGGATGGTGTTTGAAATCTACCTAGCGTTAGATTCCCAGGTATGACCCCCCCCCCCCCCCAGGGAGAACGCATCGTCTTTCAGCAGCTCAGGTTTTACATCTACAATCACGCTCCACTATCTTCGGCGTGAACAACCACTCCTCCCAGCACGGGAACACAAACTGGCGAGGGCGGGTTCAGAGCTGGCGCCGGGGCCTCACCTCGCTGAGCAGGGCCCAGACGTCAGAGTCGGACTGAAACACCAGGCGCAGGCCAGCGAGCGGCTGCAGCGCTTCCTCGATCTCCCCTTCAGCTACGCCGTTGTCGAACGCTCCTGAAACGAGAGGTCACAAAGGTTTTTAAATGGCGTTCAGGACACCGCGGTGCTCTGAACGCGGTGCTGGTGTTTGGACCTGGACTGGGACTTTAATCACCGTGAAGTTGACCAGTTATTGACTCTGTCAACTGCTCGATCCCGCCTCTAAACATGAAACATGCCGACACTAATGATGCTTTCATTTCCATCAGATGGATTGTTGCTCGTTTAGTACGGAGCGATAGGAGTGCCACATTAATTAATAAATAAATAAATAAATAAATGTGGAAATAAAAAGAGAAATAAATAAATAAATGTGGAAATATGAAGAGAAATACATAAATAAATAAATGTGGAAATATGAAGAGAAATAAATAAATAAATTAAATGAATATATGTGGAAATATAAAGAAATAAATAAATAATAAATATATGTGGAAATATAAAGAGAAATAAATACTATGTGGAAATATAAAAGGAAAAATAAAAAATAAATGTGGAAATATAAAGGGAAATAAATAAATAAATGTGGAAATATAAAGAGAAATAAATAAATGAAAAGGAAAATCATCTTTAATTTTCGTATTGCATTTGCTTTTCCTTTTTTTGCACTCCTGTGACACAAGGATAAAGCAATGACAAAATGCTTGGTGGACTGAGCTGTCAATCAAATGGCTCTGGGCGGGGCTTCCTGTCCAGGATAGATAGTCGTTCCCTGATCACTGGATTTCTGCCTGGCGGTATGGGCGCTAACTCCATAGACATATATAGAGATAGACGCCGCATTGGCTGTTTGGAACGAGAAATGCGGCCGTCATCTTGGACCGGTCATTCTCTGGGATTATAACCGTAGTAGTATTACCGTACGTCGAGTCGCAACACAAGTGAGAGAACATGCCTGAACATTGTGATTCAAAGGGAGATGGATCATCTTCAACAAAATCTTAAACAAGGTGTACCATGTCTCCACAAAACAGATTATTGAATTTTATGAGTGTGTTCATCTGGCCAATTAGCCTGTCTCCTCTCATAAACCTTCAGGTTGTGACTGTGATGGAAGTCTTTGACTCATCTGCTTTAACATACAGATGCTAATAAGGAGAATAGCAAAAATGAATGTCAATTCAGTCAATAGCATAATGAAATAAACAATAAAAAAAATAGGGAAAACAGCAATAATAAACTGTCAATTCAAGCAAAATATAACAGCATGATAAGACTAGCCTACATTAAGGAGAATAGCAGTAGGCTAATGAACAGCAATGTCAAATTAAATAAAAAGCCTAATGCAAATGGAATAAAACTATACAAACCATAAAGCATTAAAAGTGCTAAATGAACTAAGTCCATGTTGTAGCCTAAGTCTTTAGACTCTCTTAAAAGACCCTACTTAAAAGGCTACTAGCCTATAACAGGAACGGAGATATTCATTATATTACTAAGCTCACTATCAATATTAAAATACGCCAAACCATGTGTCATGTATCAAAGCTACATTTATGACCTTTGCAGCAAAAGAAAAAAAAACACGTGAAAATCAGTTCGTTTCGTGAGGTATGATTAAATACATTGACGGCACACCTGCCAAACAAATAACACTGAGTGGAGCGGGTGACTGGTCCAAGATGGCGGCCCCAAATCTCGTCAGCGCCAGTAGGGAGTAGCGTTCGATGCGGCGTCTATCTCTATATATGTCTATGGTTAGCGCCCATACCACCAGGCAGAAATCCAGTGATCAGGGAACGACTATCCATCCTGGACAGGAAGCCCCGCCCAGAGCCATTTGATTGACAGCTCAGTCCACCAAGCGTTTTGTCATTGCTTTATCCTTGTGTCACAGGAGTGCCAAAAAGGAAAAGCAAATGCAATACGAAAATTAAAGATGATTTTCCTTTTCATTTATTTATTTCTCTTTACATTTCCACATTTATTTATTTATTTCCCTTTATATTTCCACATTTATTTATTTATTTTATATTTCCACATATATTTTATATTTCCACATATATTTATTTATTTCTCTTTATATTTCCACATTTAATTATTTATTTATTTCTCTTTATATTTCCACATTTATTTATTTATTTATTTATTTATTTATTTATTTCTCTTTTATTTCCACATTTATTTATTTATTTATTTATTTATTAATGTGGCACTCCTATCGCTCCATAGTTTAGTTCCAGTCGTGTCTGTTTGGCATTAATGATGGCTTCAGTCCCAGTTTGATTATAATCCTGGTTTTTCATGTTTAACTGGTTCCAGATCAGCGTGAGAGCAGAGACCTCTAAGGCTCCAGCTCCATGAACCACATGCAGGACGTCCAAAGATGTAGAGCTGAAAACCTGTCATGTGACCTATAAAATGTCTCATATATATCCTTATATAGATGTCGTGAGCATATAAATACATAAACTAGACCCAAACAGGAAGCAGATCTGTGTTTGGTAGGTGATGAACCCACCTGCTCAGTTCCCTCCTGCTCAGTTCCCACCTGCTCAGTTCCCTCCTGCTCAGTTCCCACCTGCTCAGTTCCCTCCTGCTCAGTTCCCTCCTGCTCAGTTCCCACCTGCTCAGTTCCCACCTGCTCAGTTCCCTCCTGCTCAGTTCCCACCTGCTCAGTTCCCACCTGCTCAGTTCCCACCTGCTCAGTTCCCTCCTAAATGGAGCCATGTTTGTCAGGAACGTTGCAGCATGTGGCTACAGGTTGGGTTGCAGGGGTCCGGTCCTTCAGGGGTCCGGCCCTTCAGGGGTCCAAACACAAATGTCCGGACTTCTGCTGCTTAGTGTTTCTGTTGTTACTTTTGCTGTCAGTCATGATGTCACTGTGGGGTTTGGGTCCAGCTCTGGGTCCAGGCCTGGGCCTGGGTCTGGATCTGGATCTGGGTCTGGTCTGGGCCTGGGTCCAGGTCTGGCTCTGGGTCTGGGTCTGGATCTGGATCTGGATCTGGATCTGGATCTGGGTCTGGTTTGGCTCTGGTCTGGGCCTGGGTTTAGATCTGGGTCTGGTCTGGATCTGGATCTGGGTCTGGTCTGGGCCTGTACCTGGGTCTGGGCCTGGGTCTGGATCTGGATCTGGTCCAGGCCTGGGCTTGGGTCCAGGTCTGGCTCTGGGTCCAGGTCTAGATCTGGGTCTAGATCTGGGTCTGGTCTGGATCTGGGTCTGGTCTGGGCCTGGGTCTGGGCCTGGGTCTGGGCCTGGCTCTGGCTCTGGGTCCAGGCCTGGGCCTGGGTCTAGATCTGGGTCTGGTCTGGATATGGATCTGGGTCTGGTCTGGATCTGGATCTCGGTCTGGTCTGGGCCTGGGTCTGGGTTTGGGTCCGGCCCTGGGTCCGGGTCTCGGTATGGGCCTGGGCCTGGATCTGGGCCTGGCTCTGGCTCACAGGTGTGACTTCACGTGTGACGCAGGTCTGAGAGGTAACGCTGTGTTAGAATTTCCCTCTGTACCTGACAGACAAGCCACACCCACAAATCCAAGCTCCGCCCAACAGTGGACCATAGAGTTGGGGTAACTCAGAGTAAGTCAGTCAACCTCCCTGGAGCTGACAGAACCAACTCCAAACCTGATCTGAAACCAGTTAGTTTGTGTTTTGGAGGCTCTGAAAAGGGTTCGGGTCTGGTGGTTGTGAATGTCTGTGACTGTTATGACTAAACTTTATATTTAAAGCACTTACCAATAATGATGAAGCCCTTATCTGATTCTTTGTATTTGGAGGATGAGCCTATGGCCAGTTGGTCTTTTGCAGATCCCTAAAGGAAGAAAACAGTCATGAGTCAGGTGGGACAGAGACAGACCCTCAGGTGACGTCCTGACTGATGCTGGTCCTCAGACATCAGGCAGACATGAGGCTGGGTTAGGGTTAGGGGTTAGGGTTAGGGGTTAGGGGTTAAGGGTTAGGGGTTAGGGGTTAAGGGTTAGGGTTAGGGTTAGGGGTTAAGGGTTAGGGGTTAGGGTTTAGGGTTAGGGGTTGGGGTTGGGTTTGGGGTTAGGGTTTAGGGTTAGGGGTTTAGGGGTTAGGGGTTAGGGGTTAGGGTTAGGGTTAGGGTTAGGGGTTAGGGGGTTAGGGTTAGGGTTAGGGGTTAGGGTTTAGGGTTTAGGGGTTAGGGTTAGGGTTAGGGGTGGTTAGGGGTTTAGGGTTAGGGGTTAGGGTTAGGGTTAGGGGTTAGGGTTAGGGGTTAGGGGTTGGGTTAGGGTTGGGGTTAGGGTTTTAGGGGTTAGGGGTTCGGGTTAGGGGTTAGGGTTAGGGGTTTAGGGTTAGGGGTTAGGGGTTAGGGTTTCGGGGTTCGGGTTAGGGTTTTGGGTTCGGGGGGGTTAGGGGTTAGGTTAGGGGTTTAGGGTTAGGGGTTTAGGGTTAGGGTTAGGGGTTAGGGGTTAGGGTTAGGGGTTTTTTTAGGGGTTAGGGGTTAGGGTTAGGGGTTAGGGGTTTTTCGGTTAGGGTTGGGTTTAGGGTTGGGTTTGGGTTAGGGTTAGGGTTAGGGTTTTTCGGGTTAGGGGTTTAGGGTTTAGGGGTTAGGGGTTAGGGTTCGGGGTTGGGGGTTTCGGGTTGGGTTGGGGTTCGGGTTAGGGGTTAGGGGTTTAGGGGTTTAGGGGTTAGGGGTTGGGGTTAGGGGTTGGGTTGGGGTTAGGGGTTAGGGGTTAGGGTTAGGGGTTAGGGTTAGGGGGTTAGGGGTTATTAGGGTTAGGGTAACCCGCTGCAACACTGGACTGTCTCTAAGCTGCTGCAGTTAATGGGCTCACCTTGAATTTACATTTGCTCCTTTGCATGTTATAACCAAATGTTTAGTGACTGTATGATGATGAACTCCAAACAGGTGGGAAGAGCAGGACGAGGCCTCGGCTTTATAAACAACCCTTGACTCAACATTCACACTGACAACCCACAGGATCTGTCACAGAAAATTATCTTTGGCTCAAACTCTACTAATTCATTTTCTTTTGGCTACTTGAAGGAAATGGAAATGTTAAACGCAGGTTGGCAGGCAGAAAACAAAATGAAGATTGATTTGGGGGTGAAGCAGAGAGCTGCGGGGGAAAACAAACTGAGTAATGCAGTTTAACGCAGCTGCTGTGTTAAGGCTCCGACTGGTGAAACATCAGGCTGCTAAATACACTTTAAAACATCGTAAATACACTGTAAAACAACATAAATACGCCATAAATACACTGTAAAACACCGTAAATACGCTGTAAAACACCGTAAATACACCGTAAATATACTGTAAATACACCGTAGATACACGGTAAAACAATAAATATGCTGTCAAACACCTTAAATACACTATAAAACACCGTAAATACACTGTGAAACACCATAAATACACTGTAAAACACCGTAAATACACCTTAAATAAACTGTAAATACACTATAAATACGCTGTAAAACACCGTTAATACACTATAAAACACCGTAAATACGCTGTAAATGCATGGTAAATACACTGTAAATGCACTGTAAAACACCATAAATACACTGTAAAGCACTGTAAATACAGCGTAAATACGCTGTAAATACACTGTAAAACACCGTAAATACACGGTAAAACACTAAATATGCTGTAAAACACCTTAACACCTCTGGCCTACTCACCATCCTCATCCTCCTTGACCTGAGTGCAGCCTTTGACACCATCTGTCACACCACCCTCCTCAGTAGATTATCTTCCATCAGCATCACCCACACCCCACTTGACTGGTTTAAATCCTACCTCTCAGGCCGCACTCAGTTTATCCAGCACAAATCTTTCAAATCACAACCGTCTGCTGTCACCTCTGGTGTGCCCCAGGGCTCGGTCCTGGGGCCCCTCCTCTTCATCATCTACCTTCTTCCCCTTGGCAATATTTTCCGTAAATATAACATACATTTCCACTGCTGTGCAGACGACACCCAGCTCTACCTCTCCAGTAAACCCACTCCCAACCTCCCAACCTCCTCCCCCACCGACTGCATCTCAGAAATCAAATCCTGGTTCACATCAAATTTCCTCAAACTCAACAGTGATAAAACTGAGGTTCTCCTCGTTGGTACTAAATCAACATTATCCAAAACTGACAGGTTTTCTCTTACCATTGATAACTGCTCGGTCCTCCCCTCCCTTCAGGTTAAGAGTCTGGGTGTCGTTCTTGATAGTACTCTATCTTTCCAGCCCCACATCAATAACGTCACCCGGTCTGCATACTTTCATCTGCGTAACATTAACCGCCTTCGCCCCTCCCTTACCCCCCATACCACTGCCATCCTCATTCACAGTCTCGTCACCTCTCACCTGGACTATTGCAACTCCCTCCTCTATGGTCTCCCTCACAAATCCCTCCATAAGCTGCAACTGGTTCAGAACTCAGCTGCCCGGATCATCACCAGAACCCCTTCCATCCACCACATCACGCCCACTCTGCTGCAGCTACACTGGCTCCCCATTAAACACCGCATCCAGTTCAAGATTCTCCTCCTAACATTCAAGGCCATCCATAACCTCGCTCCTCCATACCTGTCTGACCTCATCTCTGTCGCCACTCCCTCCTGTGCTCTTAGATCCTCTGCTTCCATCCACCTGCCCTCTGCCCGTCTCACCACCAGGGGGAGCAGGGCCTTCAGCTGTTCTGGTCCTCGGCTCTGGAACTCACTTCCATCAGACATCAGAAATTTGGACTCACTCCCCTCTTTTCAAATCCTCACTTAAAACTCATCTGTTTAAAACGACTTTTTCACTATCCTAAATACTGCTCCTTCAAATTTTAACCCGTCTCATTTAGCCCTGTGTTTTATATATTTATTGTGTTTGTTTTTAACTGTTTTAATACACTGTACGGTGACCTTGAGTGACAGAAAGGCACCTTTAAATAAAATGTATTATTATTATTATTATTATTATTATAAATACAATATAAAACACCATAAATACACTGTAAAGCACTGTAAATACACCGTAAATACGCCGTAAATAAGCCGTAAATACGCTGTAAAATACGCCGTAAATAAGCCGTAGATACGCTGTAAATATGCCGTAAATACGCCGTAAATAAGCCGTAAATAAGACATAAATACGCTGTTTATGCAATAAATAACCTGCTCCAGTTCACCCTGACCAAGTACCAACATCTGTACTTTTCCTCTTGGAGCAGGGGGTAGGGGGTTAGGGGTTAGGGGTAAGGGAGTTAGGGGGTAGGGGGTTAGGGTTAGGGGTTAGGGGTTAGGGAGTTAGAGGTTAGGGGTTAGGGAGTTAGGGGTTAGGGGGATTAGGGGGTTGGGGGTTAGGGGTTAGGGGTTCGGGGTTAGGGGTTAGGGGTTAGGGGGTTAGGGGGTTAGGGTTAGGGGGTTAGGGGTTAGGGTTAGGGGATTAGGGGGTTGGGGGTTAGGGGTTAGGGGGTTGAGGGTTAGGGGTTAGGGTTAGGGAGTTAGGTCTTAGGGGATTAGGGGGTTAGGGGTTAGGGGATTAGGGGGTTGGGGTTCGGGGTTAGGGTTAGGGTTAGGGGTTAGGGGGTTAGGGGGTAGGGGTTAGGGGGTCACCATGACGTCATTTATTATGTCAGAACGAGTTTAAAAGAACTTTCTGTCACTGATATGAGCAGACGAGCTGGAAACACACCTCCACCAGGTGACACTGGTCCACCTCTGTCACTCCAGACTTTACAAATACATTTCTAAAACACTTGACGCCCGTCTTTCAAGTCGACATGTCATGTTTTGTCTTTGCTGTGTTTGGACGTGTCACCTTTGGGCCTGGCTCAGCTCCAGGTGAGCCAGGTCCAAAGGCTCACCTGGAGCTTCCCTCTTACCTCCCTCACTGGGATTCATGTCGGTCTAACTTTACTTAAAGGTCAGCCAGCGCCTGAGCACTTTTCCCTGAAGTGTGACAGAAGTGTCAGCTAACACACACACGCACGCACACCTACACACACACCTACACACAGTCACACACCAGGGTGACAGCAGATCACCTGTCCTGGTAGGTGGTTCTTTTTACCGTCAACACCTGAGATGAAAGCTGAGACGTGCATGATGGCAGAACGTAGTGAAACCAGAGAGCACGCACACACATGCACATGCACGCACACATGCACAGGCCACTCACGTTGCTGGGCTGCACCTCCACTGTTGTGTTGTAGAATTTATCCCCGTTGGTCTCGATGTTTCCACTACGAAACCGGTACCTGCAGGAAGAACAAGATGTGTTTGAAATAAGTGTCCAAAAAAATGCAGTTACCGTATTTTCTGGACTATAAGCCGCTACTTTTGTCCCGCGCTTTAAACCATGAGGCTTATACAGAGATGCAGCTTTTCTATGAATGTTTCTTCAGCCCTCAGGGGGCGCTCTAGCAGGAAGTGCAACAACCAAAACCAAGTAGTTAAAGGCTATTCTGTTTTTGTTCAGTAGCCTATGTTGGCTATGCTACTCTACATTCATTAAGCATCAATACCTGTTATTATTGGACAAACTGATTAATCCAGGTGTGTCTGACCATTGTAGCTACTCAGACACACCTGGATTTATCAGTTTGTCCAGTCAGTTTGTTGGTTCCCCAGCGGATTTCAGGGTTCTGAGTGGACCCGCCGCAGAGGTAAGGGTTTAATAGCAGATGCGGACCGGACGCAGGTCAGGGTTAGGGTTAGGTTAGGGACGCAGCGTGGAGCCAGCAGGTCCGTGATCCGGCTCCAAAGAGGATCCGGCACTGAGTGCAAGTGGACCCCGATACGGGTCCGTTTCGTGGGTCCGTTCTGGATGTCTTTGCTGTGTGGGGGGGTTTCAGTACACAGGAGGAGGAAGAATAAAGCAAGTCATGTTCAGTTCAGGTATGTGAATAAACGCTTATGGAACAAAATCTGCATTCAGCGCAGGCAGCCCAATGCAGCCGACGCAGGCAGTCGAATGCAGACGACTCAGGCAGCCGACGCAGGCAGACGAGACAGGCAGATGAATGCGGCCGGTGCAGGCAGCCGACGCAGGCAGACACAGGCAGTCGAACGCAGACGACTCAGGCAGCCGACGCGGGCAGATGAACGCAGATGACGCAGGCAGACAAACGCAGGCAGCCGACAGAGGCAGCCGGCGAAGGCAGATGACGCAGGCAGACGATTCAGGCAGACGAACGCAGGCAGCCGAATGCAGGCAGAGGAAGGCTGGCAGATGATGTACACAGTCGATGCAGGAAGATGTACGCAGGCAGATGAACGCAAACGACGCAGGCAGCCGGCGCAGGCAGCCGATGCAGGCAGACGAACGCAGCCGGTGCAGGCAGAAGACGCAGGCAGATGACGGAGGCAGCCGAATGCAGACGACGCAGGCAGATGAACGCAGACGTAGCAGGCAGATGAACGCAGACAACACAGGCAGATGCAGGCAGTCGAACGCAGACGACTCAGGCAGACGACGCAGGCAGATGAACGCAGCCGGTGCAGGCAGCCGACGAAGGCAGAAGATGCAGGCAGTCGAACGCAGACAACTCAGGCAGCCGACGCAGGAAGATGAACGCAGCCGGCGCAGGCAGACGACGCAGGCAGACGAGACAGGCAGATGAACGCAGATGACGCAGGCAGACAAACGCAGGCAGCCGGCGAAGGCAGATGACGCAGGCAGACGATGCAGGCAGACAAACACAGGCAGACGAGACAGGCAGATGAACGCAGATGACACAGGCAGACGATGCAGGCAGACGATGCAGGCAGACGAACGCAGCCGGTGCAGGCAGAAGACGCAGGCAGATGACGGAGGCAGCCGAATGCAGACGACGCAGGCAGATGAACGCAGACAACGCAGGCAGATGAACGCAGACAACGCAGGCAGACGAACGCAGCCGGTGCAGGCAGAAGACGCAGGCAGATGACGGAGGCAGCCGAATGCAGACGACGCAGGCAGATGAACGCAGACAACGCAGGCAGATGAACGCAGACAACGCAGGTAGATGAACGCAGACAACGCAGGCAGATAAACGCAGACGTAGCAGGCAGACGAACGCAGCCAGCGCAGACAGACGGTGCAGGCAGACGACGGAGGCAGCCGGCGCAGGCAGATGAACGCAGACGACGCAGGCGGACAAACGCAGCCGGTGCAGGCAGCCGACGCAGGCAGTCGAACACAGACAACTCAGGCAGACGACGCAGGCAGAAGTCGCAGGCAGACGAGACAGGCAGATGAACGCAGGCAGCCGATGGAGGCAGCCGGCAAAGGCAGATGACGCAGGCAGATGATGCAGGCAGACGACGCAGGCAGACGAACGCAGGCAGACGATGCAGGCAGAGGATGCCGGCAGATGATCTACACAGTCGATGCAGGCAGATGTACGCAGGCAGATGAATGCAAACGACGCAGGCAGATGAAAGCAGCCGGTGCAGGCAGATGACGGAGGCAGCCGAGGCAGGCAGATGAACGCAGACGTAGCAAGCAGATGAACGCAGACGTAGCAGGCAGCCGAGGCAGGCAGACACAGGCAGAAGACGCAGGCACTTGAACGCAGTCAACTCAGGCAGAAGACGCAGGCAGATGAGACAGGCAGATAAACGCAGGCAGCCGACGGAGGCAGCCGGCGAAGGCAGATAACGCAGGCAGATGACGCAGGCAGACGATGCAGGCAGACGATGCAGGCAGAGGATGCCGGCAGATGATGTACACAGACGACGCAGGCAGACGAGACAGGCAGATGAACGCAAACGACGCAGGCAGCCGGCGCAGGCAGCCGATGCAGGCAGACGAACGCAGCCGGTCCAGGCAGAAGACGCAGGCAGATGATGGAGGCAGCCGAATGCAGGCGACGCAGGCAGATGAATGCAGACGTAGCAAGCAGATGAACGCAGACGATACAGGCAGATGAACGCAGACAGCGCAGGCAGACGGTGCAGGCAGAAGACGCAGGCAGACGACGGAAGCAGCCGGCGCAGGCAGACGAACGCACAGACGAACGTGATGCTCATGATGACTGCATCTACAAGGATTATGTGGTGACAGAGAATCCAGAGTCACTGGATGCAATGTGGTCATGATCCATTAAACGTTTTCTCCCTGTGCTTCTCATAACGACCCTTCAGCTGTCATGCTTGGAGCACTCAGAGGTTTGCTCCAGACCCAGCTCCAGACTGGGTTTGTTGCTCCAGACCCAGCTCCAGACTGGGTTTGTTGCTCCAGACCCAGCTCCAGACTGGGTTTGTTGCTACGGGCCAGTCGTCCCCATCCACCGGAGCAACAGTTTGGTCTGCGTTGCCAACACAGGGCTTCTTTCTTGTCACTGATTCAGTTCACAGCTTCTATGGACATAATTTCTAGATGCAGCTAAGAGGCGGTGGGTTTGGTGGGATCTCTCAGGATCTCATCTCTGCTTCTCACAGATGATGCAGTCCTGCTGCAGCTCCACCACATTGACAGGATCCAGTTGAGGTGGTTCGGCCATCTGGCTAAGTTTCCTCCTGGATGGTTCCCTGGGGGAGTATTGTAGGCACATCCATCCGAGTGGAGGACAGGCTGCAGAGGTTATACCTCTCAGCTGGGGAGGAAACGCCTCGGTATGCTGGGGTGATGGAGATCGATGCAACCCTACCCCTAACCCTTACCCCTAACCCTACCCTAACCCTCTCTCACAGCAAACAAGGCACCCAAGAAGCATCATGTTCACACACTGATCAATCTATGACATTCATGAAATGTAGAGTCTGTGAGAAATGGCCTGATGTACAAACGGACATCCAGAATAGATGATGCCACCAGCATAGAGGATGAGGGAAAAAACAAATACAGAATAGGAAGTACTGACCCCGAGATGTGGATTGGCTGTGGGAAGCTGAAGAGGATGTAGTCACCATGGACAGGCGTTAAAGCCCAAAAGAAGTCATTCCCGTGGTAGAGCCTGTCAAGACTGTGCTGCTGGTAATGTTTCAGGCTGCTGCTCAGGTCTGCAGGTGGGTTTTTATGAGCCTGGTACAGAACCTGCTTCCCAAAGTCCTTATCCTGGAGGAACGATAGGGAAAGAAGAATGCACACGTATCGATCACAACACCAGCAAGTCCACACACAAGCTACAAATGAGCTACAACTGGGCTACAAATGAGCTACAACTAAGCTACAAATGAAGTGGATCTCTGGGGGCCTATTCTCTGGGGGGTGGTACTGGTGGGCGCTTCGGTGATGCTGACTGGCCTGGCGGCTGCAGGCATAAGGTGGGCCTGGGTCCTCCACTGTTCCCTTCCAGGTCGCTGCATCTCTGGGGGCTGGGGTGGGTGCCCCGGCCCTGGGGGAGGCGGGAGTTTAGGCTTGCTCGGCCTGTGGGGTGGCCCTGGGACTGTGCCGTATGGGCCTTCTGGTGGTGGGGGTCACCATGCTCTCATCTCCCTTGGAGATGGCCCTATCTCTTTGGAGGTGGCCCTATCTCTTTGGAGATGGCCCATCTCTATGGAGGTGGCCCTATCTCTTTGGAGATGGCCCTATCTCTTTGGAGACGGCCCATCTCTTTGGAGGTGGCCCTATCTCTTTGGAGATGGCCCATCTCTTTGGAGGTGGCCCTATCTCTTTGGAGGTGGCCTTATCTCTCTGGAGACAGCCCATCTCTTTGGAGATGGCCCTATCTCTTTGGAGGTGGCCCTATCTCTCTGGAGACAGCCCATCTCTTTGGAGGTGGCCTTATCTCTTTGGAGATGGCCCATCTCTTTGGAGGTGACCCTATCTCTTTGGAGGTGGCCCTATCTCTCTGGAGACAGCCCATCTCTTTGGAGGTGACCCTATCTCTTTGGAGACGGCCCGTCTCTTTGGAGGTGACCCTATTACTTTGGAGACGGCCCATCTCTTTGGAGGTGGCCTTATCTCTTTGGAGATGGCCCATCTCTTTGGAGACGGCCCTATCTCTGTGGAGACAGCCCATCTCTTTGGAGGTGGTCTTATCTCTTTGGAGGTGGCCTTATCTCTTTGGAGACGGCCCATCTCTTTGGAGACGGCCCTATCTCTCTGGAGACAGCCCATCTCTTTGGAGGTGGCCTCATCTCTTTGGAGATGGCCCATCTCTTTGGAGGTGGCCTTATCTCTTTGGAGATGGCCTGTCTCTTTGGAGGTGGCCTTATCTCTCTGGAGAATGCCCATCATTTTGGAGGTGGTGCTGCCTCTGTGGGAGTCAACTCTGTCCAGTGCTGGTATGGCTGGTGCTGGGCAGTGTTGGACTGTATGGGTAATTTACCATGGTGGTGTGGGTGGAGTTGCCCTGGCTGGTTGGGTCCTGCTGCAGCTTCCACTCCCCGGCAGCTGCTGCCAGCTCTTATGGGGCGTCCCTCCCTGCCCGGGCTGCTTGGGGGCTGGGAGGCTGTGGGGTTGAGGGACCAGGTCCCTGCCCTGTCCCACCCTCTCCAGCATGTGTTTATGCCTCTTTTAAAGCACATCACTAAATCAGGGCACAAGACACATGGTTCACACACTAGGTTACATGGTTGAAGGTGCTCCTTGTGGCGGGGAACCATGTAGCAGGTGGGTTGTGGCTCAGCAGTGGGTCACTGTCCTCCTTGCCACCCCCTAACCACTCCTGGACTCCAGTTTTAATGCAGTCATCTCCCCTTATTCCCTTAGTTGAGCAATGTTGGTAGCACTACTGTTTTCTCATCGGGGAGATGGAAAACAGCCTCGGGTTGTTAAAGGATGTTAGATTCAGCTGTCAAAGAGGACTGGTGAAGGACACACTCACTATCACTCACACTGACGCACAAGAGAGAAGATAAAAGAAGTGAAAAAAAACAGAAATACTGTCTGAACTATCCAGATACCCAAATCTTGTCTAATCTTAGTCGTACCCGACACCAGATGCATCTTTATCTCAGCGATAAATGGACACTGCTGTACTTCTGGAGGTCAGGTGGCATTTTGGGGCTTTAGTAGGTGGAAGTTCATGACCAAAAACTGGGAAATGGAGATGATTTTCATTATACTTGTCATCGATGACAGAGATCTGAGTCAGGTTTGGTTGTTTCCTGGCAGGTTTCACTGGAGGAAGAGAGGAAGGTGCAGCTCAGGTGACAGACCCTGCTGACGTCACATGCCTGCGACGCCTTGGAGCAACAATTTGGAGGAACTTAAAGCAGAAAAAAGTCTACTTTGACAGCGGTGAGCCAGGCAGGCCACAAACCAGCAGGCTGCTTCTGGGCCTGGACGGCAAACGCACACCTGGAGATGTTCCACTGGTGCTTTCAGGTCTGTGAGGAGGACATGGAGGTTTCCTGATGGCTCAGTTTTCAGAGATGTAAAGGACTCTCACCTTCAAGTGCTGTAGTTTCCCAGGCAGAGAGGAGTGGATGCCCACATGCTGGAAGAGGGAAGGCTTGTATCTCTGCTTGAGCTGCGCCTTCTGTTCATTACAGTCTTTCTAGATAAGATAAAAACACAGCATGTTGCAGAGTTAGAGGATGCTGTGGCCCTCCCAGCTGTGGACAAACATTGGATACTGCAGTACAACTGAGGGCCGGGTCGTAAATACTTTCCAGAAGAAGCTGAGTGTCAACAGTGAAACTATAAAATACTGCTGAGTAATTACAAACGGGAGAAAAGATCACACTGGCTTCACAACCAGAGACGACCTTCCTGGGTTAACCCCTTCAGACCAAAAACAAGCAAGCATTCAATGTCCCCTCTGAGCCTGGAGCAAGTGAATAGTAATCAGGACAGAAATAGTCGTAGCCTTGATGTCAAACAGACATGCCGACTCCCTTACTCACTTTGTAGGTGTGGCAATAGGCGTGTCTTTTGCCCTTTCTGCAAACTCGGTATCTTGTGATCGTGGGTTGCGGGTAGCAGGTAGCAGATAGCAGGTAGCGGGTAGCAGGTAGCAGATAGCGAGTAGCAGATAGCGGGGAGCAGGTAGCGGGCAGCAGGTAGCGGGTAGCAGGTAGCAGATAGCTGGTAGCAGATAGCAGATAGCGGGGAGCAGGTAGCGGGTAGCAGGTAGCAGATACCTGATAGAAGGTAGCAGATAGCAGGTAGCGGGTAGCAGGTAGCAGATAGCAGGTAGCTGGCAGCAGGTAGCGGGTAGCAGGTAGCAGATAGCTGGTAGCAGATAGCAGGTAGCAGTTAGCAGGTAGAGGGTAGCAGGTAGCAGATACTCGATAGAAAGTAGCAGATACCGGGTAGCAGATAGCGGGGAGCAGGAAGCGGGTAGCAGGTAGCAGATACCTAATAGAAGGTAGCAGATAGCAGGTAGCGGGTAGCAGGTAGCAGATAGCAGGTAGCGGGCAGCAGGTAGCGGGTAGCAGGTAGCAGATAGCGGGTAGCAGATAGCAGGTAGCAGTTAGCGGGTAGCTGGTAGCAGATAGCAGGTAGCGGGCAGCAGGTAGCGGGTAGCAGGTAGCAGATAGCGGGTAGCAGATAGCGGGTAGCAGATAGCAGGTAGCAGTTAGCAGGTAGCGGGTAGCTGGTAGCAGATAGCAGGTAGCGGGCAGCAGGTAGCGGGTAGCAGGTAGCAGATAGCGGGTAGCAGAGAGCAGGTAGCAGTTAGCGGGTAGCAGGTAGCTGGTAGCGAGTGGTTTGACCACTGAAAAGGCCTGAATACTTTAATAAAACAGCAGTAAATCATCGTCAGGTAGAACGGACTCACTTCGTTCTTCTCAGGGTTGCAAACTTTGACCCACAGAATGTGATCCAACAACCAGTCGATGGGTTTGTCTCTGTGGAACATCAGGAAGAACTCAGCGACCATCGGAAGGTCACAGGTCCGAAACATCTTACCTGCCAAGATGGAAAAGTCTTACTTCCTTACCGGTAAATAGAAAATCAGCACGTATGTTATTCTGGATGCTCAGAGGCACACCTATGAACCCGAGCTGGGAGAACTCCAGGTACAGCCACGGCTTGGACGCTTCTTGGTTGGCAAATGCTTTCATGTCGCTATAGTAACCGGCCCTGGCGACAACATCATCTTCTAACTGGAAAACATGTACAAAAAAAGAGAGAAACCCTCATGTCACTCATTTCACCAGTTCATCCAGCTGGAGGTTTTACTTTAGATTCACTAAAGCAGTTATACATTATTATCTCTTATGTCTGTCTGTGTTCAAGATAACTCAAAAAGTTATGGATGGATTTTGATGAAATTTTCAGGAGTTGTCAGAAATGTGAAAAGGAAGAACTGATTTCATTTTGGGTGTGATCCAGAATAAATCCTGGATTCTGGATCACTTTCAAATTTTAGATAACATTGCGGTCAATGGGGCCAAAAATTTTGTTTCTCAATATCTCCGTTAAGTATTGCCTAAAACTCGTGAAATTTGACTCAGGGATTGTCAATGGGAACCTCTATCAGATTTCAGAGGCTGATCGGGATCTGATCCAGAAGGTGTAAATCGCTGTATGGGAGAACTGTTGTGCTTGGTGGAGGTCTGCAAAAAAAATCATTTTAAAACAGTGTCTGATCCACCTCAACGTGCACACGTGCGCTAACACACAGGTGAGCACATTCCCACCACCGTCAGCCACTTGAAAAGCAGACAAACTGTGCGGTGACATAAATGGATAACCTACCTGGACGTAATAGGTTCCTTTGTCCTGAGCGTAGAGCATAAGGAAGCTGAAGTCCAGATTCTGCTTTGTACGCCATCTGAAAACACACGAAAGGAACTGCTCACAGACGATGATCAATGTAGGCACGACCGACACAACAAAACCCATCTTTCTACGCTAATGCAGAATAAATGGCTCAAAGTTGGGATGTGGATCAAACGGCCATCCACCAACGAGAAATGAGAAACCTATTAGAAATATGAGCTGTTGCTGGAAGTGGAGGAGTTCCAGTATGTTGGGGTCTTGTTCATCACATGAGCGACGGAAGAATGGAGCAGGAGATCCAGTCTGGATAGTTTAGATGACTGGATAGTCAGGATAATTTAGATGACTGGATAGACTGGATAGTTTAGATGACTGGATAGTCTGGATAGTCTGGATAGTTTAGATGACTGGATAGTCAGGATAGGATGGATAGTCTGGATAGTCTGGATGACTGGATAGTCTGGATAGTCTGGATAGCCTGGATAGTTTAGATGACTGGACAGTCTGGCTAGTCTGCATGACTGGATAGTCTGGATGACTGGATAGTCTGGATGACTGGATAGTCTGGATGACTGGATAATCTGGATAGTCTGGATAGTTTAGATGACTGGATAGTCTGGGTGACTGGATAGTCTGGATAGTCTGGATGACTGGATAGTCTGGATGACTGGATAATCTGGATAGTCTGGATAGTTTAGATGACTGGATAGTCTGGGTGACTGGATAGTCTGGATAGTCTGGATGACTGGATAGCCTGGATAGTCTGGTTAGTCTGGATAGTCTGGATGACTGGATAGTCTGGATAGTTTAGATGACTGGATAGTCTGGTTAGTCTGGATAACTTCACAGTCTGGTTAGTCTGGATGACTGGATAGTCTGGATGACTGGATAGTCTGGTTAGTCTGGATAGTCTGGATGGCTGGATAGTCTGGATAGTCTGGATGACTGGATAGTCTGGTTAGTCTGGATAGTCTGGATGGCTGGATAGTCTGGATAGTCTGGTTAGTCTGGATAATCTGGTTAGTCTGGATAGTCTGGCCTCGGTCAACTGCTGCTTCGCTGCAATCAAAGAATGTTTTCCACGGGTGGCTTTTTTTCTTTATCAGTCTCCGTAAATTGGCACCACTTATCTGCAAACCAACCAATCCAAGCCTAGGACGAGTTCATTTTTAATCACAGCTGGTCTAAATGTCTAATCACCACTTCGATCTACATCATTCAGAAGGAGAACAAACATGCAGGAGCACTTGACTACGAGGCAGCTGAAAAAGCTGCATTTCATTGGGCTGTACAGTTAAATCCATCAAGTAATTATCATATAACTATGTCATCAGAGATTAATATTTCCTTGGAGCTGATGGTGTTTTATCATATAACTATGTCATCAGAGATTAATATTTCCTTGGAGCTGATGGTGTTTTATCATATAACTATGTCATCAGAGATTAATATTTCCTTGGAGCTGATGGTGTTAATCAAAGACTAATTGCAGTTGGGCCGCCCTGGTGGCGCAGTGGTTCGGGCAGGTGGCCCATGTACAGAGGCTAACGTCCTCGTGCGGCTGGTGAGTTCGATTCCCGGCTCAGCGACCCTTTGCCGCGTGTCTTCCCCGTTCTCTCTGTCCCCCTTCCTGTTTCTCTACTATCAATAAAGGCCACTAGAGCCAAAAAAATTAAAAAAAAAAAAAAGACTAATTGCAGTTGTACTGTCAGCCAAGTTCTCTTCAAGGTTGCATTGTGGGTAACAATGTTGTGATGTGTTTTTTCAGGAACAGTGAGTACGTACGCTCTGACAGCGTATGTACCCTGTAGGAGACTAGATGAGTTCCTGTTTAAGAATAAAGTTTCTGACTGACGCCAGGTCACAGTCTCAGGCTCTTCCTCCAGAAACAGGACCTTCATTAACTGTGACAGTTCAACAGTGTTGTCCCCTCCCTGTTCAGGAGAACATGACCGGAACACATTCACAGATGTTTACTCGGAGAAAAAGTCCAGATCCAGTCACAACAACTGACAGAAGTTGGAGCATGTCAAGCGAAGAGGGTGTGAGTTGCTGTATTTACTTGACTCTGTCCTTGGAGTCTCCAAAGGTTTCTCTGACGGTGCTGAAGTCAGGGTAGTAGTACTGTGAAGGAGAAACCACCTCCAGCAGGCCAGACTCCACCTCCGTGGGAAAACTACAGGGAAGGAGCATCATGACAACAGAGGAACATCGTCAGGATCACTGAATACGACGTGGTGAAAAAGAAACAAAGCTGCTTACGTGATTACTGATCTGTGATGACGGTCAGGGATGGAAGATATCTGCATGTCTCCAAATTTAATGTGTAAAGTAAATGTACATTTAATCGTGCTCCTGTTGGCACTTCCTCAATCACAGATCTTTTAAATTCCCTTTGATACCACTTCCTTCTTGGTTCTTGTTAAAGCAGCTTCAGGCGTCAGATGAAAGCTCAGAGTGGATGTTTTCAGAGTCATCTGACAGATCTCAAACATGTAGACAGGCTCTCTGATGGCTTTATTCTTTATATGTGCTTATAACTGGGATTAAACCCGTATAAGACATTCATGATGACGAAATACAGTCTCTGCAGGAACAAATGTTGACTGTCAGCATTTTACATGGTCATTTAAAAGTCAAATATGCTCACTGATAAACAAGGAGGGATCAAGGGGATGGTTTAGTTCTCCTACACCTGCTCTTCCTACTTTTGTTGTTGTTTTTAAATTTTAATACCATCCATGCTCATAAACATCTGTCCTCACTGGTCCAATCACACGTGGCCAGCCTTAAATACAGATGCAGGCGCATGCAGGACGGGCTGGGATCTGATCACTGAACCTCAGGGCCACATGTGGCCCCGCACCTTCATCAGCGTGAAGGCAACGGGGCCGCGGTGAGGCTCCGCCTACATGACTGACACCCGCCGGGCAAGAGGGACACTGGGTAAGTTATTAGGATCTAAAACAGAGTGAGATCAGGCCACGACATGAGTGAAGGTTCACTAGTGCAGCCCTTCTCAACCGGGGTGTCGCGGCACACTGGGGTGTTGTCAAAAAATTTATCTATTCTGACATTTCATACATACGAAATTTTCAGGTTACAAAACGCCTCAAAGGGAAAATATTGCCTCTCGTTACGAAAGAAATTTCAGGATAGTAAAGTCATAAATCCAGTAGAGCTGCTACTCGCAGCTCCCAGAGTTTACTGAACGTAAACATAGCTGTCGGCTCTGGATCTGTTTGAAAGAGGTGCGTCCGAGCTGCTCTGCCATTGGCTATCGCTTAGCATCTTCCTGGCATCCCATTGGCTATCGCTTAGCATCTTCCTGGCATCCCATTGGCTAGGAGGACCCCTTGTCTGTATGAGCGTAACCCAGCAACCAGGTAAACAAACAATTTTTATCTCCACCAAGGAGGTTATGTTTTTGCTGGGGTTTATCTGTCTGTCTGTGTTCAAGATAACTCTAAAAGTTATGAATGTTCAGGAGTTGTCAGAAATGTGAAAAGGAAGAACTGATTTCATTTTGGTTCTGATCCGGAAGAAATCCTGGATTCTGGATCACTTTCAAATTTTCGATAATTGTTGCGTTTAGTGGAGGTCTGCGCTCTCTGAGTGCAGACAAGACAAAAGGAAGAAAAAGGACATCAAATACTGAACCTGCCCCCTGGGAGGCCGTCTAAGGTCACTCACTTCTTCCTGATGGTCTCTGCAACGTTGCCCACGTAGTCCAAATCCGTCTGAAATAACAGAGGGAGGAGAAGAGGAGAAGATCCTGAATGCTTTTGCAACAATGAACAAGTGGAAGACGTGACTCGGCCTCATTGTGCTCGATGCCTTGAGGGCATGGAACCCTAACCCTAACCCTTGGAAGAGCCAGTTTCAGCGCAGGCTCCTCCTGCTCATGAAGAACAAACCTGATCTGTAGCGTTGACGCTCGTAACGCGCCGACTGCAGCTGCATGTAGCTGCAGCAGAAAAGGGAGAGCGACTTAAACTTCTCTTTGAGTCCGTGTTGGTGCGCGACAGACGGGACAGATTACTCTCTGAACTTCAGAGGAGACTTCTTCCTGTTTCTTTGTTCAGCAGCAGTTCAAAGGTCCATCTGGCCCCGTTAGTTTTCTGTCTGAGCTTCCTGATGATGTTTGAGTATCATAATCAGTCCTTTCACTGCTCTGCGTGGTACGTTCAAATATATTTGCATATAAAATGAAGGTTGTAATTCACAGCTCTTGATGGGCTGCTGAGGTGAACTTTATGGACCTGGATTTACAGTGATCCCTTGTCAATTCACGCTTTAAGTTCTGCGGTTTAAGTTATTCACGGATTTTTCAGAAATATGTAATATAACAAAAAAAATCAAGAAAAAAAATTGTGGAAACATCACAGGATGTTGTGCGCGTTCTCTCACAGTGAAGAAATGCTCTGAGCCAGCCTGGCCCCTTTAAGAAGGTGGCCTTATGGGTAATGGTGTGGCCTTATGGGTAATGTAGTGTGTGTGTCGTGGGACGGCAGAATGAAAACGGGGTTAGATGAAAAGTGTAGTGAGCATCAACAGCAGCCCAGCGTGTATAGATTTACATTCTCTGTTAACCGACAGGAGCCCAACAATACAACCTGTGTGATGTTACAAGTTCCTGCAGTGCCAGAATAAAGTTCCCGTTCCATGCAGAGAAAACCGGACTGTTTCTGTTGTTGTTGTTAGCGTGTTAGCCGCTAATTACAAGCCAAAAATAGCACAATACAATAGCACAGCGGTTTGTTTACTACGGTTTTCGTTGCAGTGCCTCGCTACTTTTTTATTTACGGTTTTTAAACGTATTTTAAACACATTATTTAGGCTCGGGGGGCTCCGGCTCCAGTTCGCGGATTTTAATTTTTGCTGGAGGACACCGGTCCCCATTAACCACGAAATATAAGGGATCACTGTCCTGTAAATGTCAGAGACTTCTTCAGAGATCCAGCTGGAACCTGGTACCATGAATCAGGACCGTTACTGCATCTACTCATTTCCCTTCAGGGATCAATAAAATATTCTTGAACTGAATTAAAAGCAAGACAGAGATCATTGGTCCATAGACAAACATCATGTCCTGCCCCACACAGATGTCTGAAGCGTCAGTTTTAACCCCCCAGAACGGGTCAGAGTGGTCCTGGTTCTGAGACCAGACCCAGACGTAGAGGTGGCTGGCTCTGAGTTGAGCTCCTGGAAGGATTTTCAACATCGTTAAAAAAGCTCAACCTCGGCAACGAAGACGATGATGAGGAGGTCTTGGCACTCTGAGGCTGTCAGGCTGAAGAGCAGAGAGCTGAGCGTGTTGACCAGGTAACTCTGCTTCTCGCGCTTCACTGTGGGGATTCCCAACACGATGGACACTGAGGGAGGACAGAGACAAGACATGAGCATCATCTGACTGATGTCCCTGGATCTGGACACCATACTTTGTATGAAGCCACCTCCACCCATGAAAGTCTCAGCTCTTCTGATAAATAACGAGGTCCCGACATTTCAAATGAACCAAACTGGGTTTTGTGAAGGCGTAAAGGTGCACGTAAGGGCTTCGTACCTCCGCGGCGTCCTTCTCCCAGCGCCACGTTGGGTACGAGGCTCTGTGGATGCTCTCTGAGGTGGGGCATGTAGATGTAGACGTTGGGCTGAAGGAACGCCTGCAGGGCTGAGTAGTCGCCTGGGGATGAGCACAAACGTAGGAAAACAATCTTCTCACAAGTATCTAACGTCTAACTGATCTCAAACACATGAGAATGTTCCAGAAACAGATCCATGTGCTAAATATCCACCACAGCTTCAGCAGATGCTGCAGTCATGGTCATGTGCAGAACCACATCCAATCAGATGAGGTCAGTTCACCCTGTTCCACACGTCAGGACACGATAATGACAGCAATAAAACCATCCGGGCCCTATCAGGTCCAACCAGATTAAATCGAGGTAAACAACATAAATATTACACAGTGTCATTTATATAACATTGACTAAACCAAGACACAGAAAAAGCTCGAAAGTTCACAGCAGCCTGATCATCACATGAGCCTCATAAAAGGATCAACGGCGTCTGTGGGGCATTTGGGTGTAGGGGTGCACGATAATTATCGACCCGATAACATCGGGCCGATAACTATCGACCCGATAACTATCGACCCGATAACTATCAACCCGATAACTATCGGGTCAATAACAGGAAATTATGACATCATCCCGATAAGTCGGATATCACGACGAATAGCCCCGATAACATTTATATTTCTGTCAACACAGCAGTGTCTCGCTCCCTCTGAGCCTTGAATGACCAGCAGTGAATGTTATGTTCAAGTGACGTCGGCATAATCAGAAAAACGATTACTCAATCAGGAAAATCAAGAATACCCCCTCATGCCAGAAAACAACTCGTTAACTCGGTCATAATTTTAGTAACTGCTGACTTTAATTCATATTCGCAGTATTTTCCCACATGTTACACATAAAAAAAGAAAAAAAATGAAAAGGCTGAAAGAACGACTAGCAAACGAGGGAACGGAGGAATTTACGTTACACCTTGAATGCAGCCTGCAGCACAGCGCTGATCACAACAAACATGGCGGCGTGGAACTACGTTAAAGTTTCAGAAGAAGATAGTTTGGTGGTTATTTGTGACGAATCCTCCGAGTGAATTCTACGAGGAGGGAAGCACAAGCTTTAATACGTAAAACCTGATCAGCCACCTACAACATAACAATCGCTTCCATGGAGTTTTGAAATCACGCTAACGTGAGCTAACGGAAGCTAATGCTAACGTGCGCAAGCCAGCAGCAGTCTCTCCTCTCCCTCATTCCTCTCATCTAAAGCTTCCATGAGATTAGAAACCAAAAACTACTGAACCTCATTTACTTTAATTAAAGGTATTAATTTAAATGGAACCACAAGTCAAAATCCTTTAAATGTTAATCTTTTTCAGTTAGTAATTCTGATGCATGTATTTCCATCAGTTCAAGGAGCCTTTATTTTTTATATCAGTCAGTAATGAACCTTATTTAAGTTAATGTGAGATATCAAATAGGTTTGTTTGATAGCTTTAAGATAATGTTTGAGAGGCTTGACAATAGTTTTTCATCAGAAAAAATAAATATCTGTTCATTTAAAAAGTCAAAACTATTTTTGATTTTGTTCATAGTATTGATGTAATGATCTTAGGTATATGTGTGTGTTATCGGTTATCGGTATGGGCCTTTTGGTGCTGAAAGTTATAGGTTATCGGTATCGGTTTTAAAACACAGTTATCGTGCATCCCTATTTGAGTGTGTATTAACACACTGCCAAGAGGGAAAGACATTAGTGTTGGTGTTAGAGAAGCGATGATCGCGGAGACCATTTCCAAACAAAGTCCATCATTCTACAGTCAATCATCCAGGAAGGAAGACACAGATCTTCCCAGGGCGGACGCCTCATCGTGTCCGTTGCAATGCAGAAACTGCATGAAAGCGAGAGCGACATCTTCAGGAACCTCAGTTAGCGTGTTATTTGATAAAGTTCAGGATAATACGGGCAGAAGAACACGGCCAGAAGAAAGCCTCCATTCTCCAATAAAACCAGGGTAACACGTGTTGTGGATGAAGATATGGACACCATCCAGATGCACCCAGAAACCCCCAACTCCCCAACTCCATGGCCAGATACCTATTGGTAGATACCTATAGATACCTATAGATACCTGGATACCGTTTATGACAGCTGATCCTTTGGTTGACCTCCAAAACTTCCTTGAGAACGTGTGCCAGAGAGACTGGCCTCTACGACCGTAAGACGTGTCCTGATCTCTGTGTTGACTGGTTCCATCAGGACATGGACTCTGCTGTCCTGAATGCAGGACACAGAGGCGGATAGAAGTCCAGGGACTGAACCAAACCATGGTCCAGGACTGGGACTAAGAGAGACCAGGACTGAGACTAGGGACCAGGCCCTTTTCAGGCTCCTGGTCCCCTCATAGACTGTACGAAGTTTCAGTTCCTAAAGGCTGATACCGATAACACACATATATACCTAAGATCGTTACATCAATACTATGAACAAAATCAAAAATAGACTTTTTAAATGAACAGATATTTATTTTTTCCAATAAAAAACTACCAGCAAGCCTCTCAAACATTTTTATAAAGCTATCAAACAAACCTATTTGATATCTCACATTAACTTAAATAAGGTTCATTACTGACTGATATAAAAATAAAGGCTCCTTGAACTGATGGAAATACATGCATCAGAATTACTAACTGAAAAAGATTAACATTTAAAGGATTTTGACTTGTGGTTCCATTTAAATTAATACCTTTAATTAAAGTAAATGAGGTTCAGTAGTTTTTGGTTTCTAATCTCATGGAAGCTTTAGATGAGAGGAATGAGGGAGAGGAGAGACTGCTGCTGGCTAGCGCACGTTAGCATTAGCTTCCGTTAGCTCGCGTTAGCGCGATTTCAAAACTCCATGGAAGTGATTGTTATGTTGTAGGTGGCTGATCAGGTTTTACGTATTAAAGCTTGTGCTTCCCTCCTCGTAGAATTCACTCGGAGGATTCGTCACAAATAACCACCAAACTATCTTCTTCTGAAACTTTAACGAAGTTCCACGCCGCCATGTTTGTTGTGATCAGCGCTGTGCTGCAGGCTGCATTCAAGGTGTAACGTAAATTCCACGTTCCCTCGTTTGCTAGTCGTTCTTTCAGCCTTTTCTATTTTTTTCTTTTTTTATGCGTAACATGTGGGAAAATACTGCGAATATCAATTAAAGTCAGCAACTACTAAAATTATGACCGAGTTAACGAGTTGTTTTCTGTCATGAGGAGGTATTCTTGATTTTCCTTACTGAGAAATCAAGGCTCAGAGGGAGCGAGACACTGCCGTGGTGACAGAAATATAAATGTTATCGGAGCTATTGGTCGTGATATTGGATTTATCGGGATGACGTCATAATATCCTGTTATCAGCCCGATAGTTCTCAGGTCGATAATTATCATGCACCCCTAGTAAAAACATCTCATTCCAGCTGTCAAGCACAGTGGTGGAGGGATGATGATCTGGGTTTCCAGTCATTCAGTACCCTAGCGTGAAACCAGAGTCCATCTGTCCAGCAGCTAAAGCTTCGACAAAGACGCCAACACGCCAGTAAATCTGCACCAGAATGACCGAAAGGATAAAGTGGTGAGACGAAGATATTATGGAATCAGCAGCTGATCTCAGTTTAAAGAGGAAAGAACCTGTTCCTCCCAACATCGCAAACAAAATACCGTAATGAACCGTATCTGATGTGCTGCTTTCTTGTAATTGAATAAAACTTGTAATTGTTTTCCCGTCATTCATGAAACTTCCTTCCTTGTGCATCAATTTTTCTTTTCTTGGACATGTTGGGGTTAGTTTGTAAAGGTTTTTCTTCAGTCCATCAATTCTGAAAAATCGTCTTGCTCATAGCTACCGTTATCGTTGTGGGTAACGACGAAATGCATGATGGGAGATGTAGTTTATAGTCAATATGCGTTTTAAAGCGGTTAAAGCTTATTTTAAGTCTTAAAATATTGGTTTAAAATTCAAGCCAATAATGCCCAAGCTCTCGAGGGCCACATAAATGACATGACGGGCCACATTTGGCCCGTGGGCCTCGTGTTTGACACATGTGCTGTAAAGGAAGAGCTGCTATTGATGTTATCTATTCATATATTATATAATTAGAGAGGACAAAAAGTACAACTGGATCCTGAAGCAACGGAAAGAAACAAAAAAAAACAAACAAACAGACAAACCATTCATTTAACTGAAATTCCCTCTGAGAGACTGACAGCAGCGTGACCTCTGGTGACCTCTGATGACCTCTGACCTCTGATGACATCTGACCTCTGAAGACCTCTGATGACCTCTGACCTCTGATGACATCTGACCTCTGATGACCTCTGATGACCTCTGACCTCGGATGACATCTGACCTCTGAAGACCTCTGATGACCTCTGATGACATCTGACCTCTGATGACCTCTGATAACCTCTGATGACCTCTGACCTCTGATGACCTCTGACCTCTGATGACATCTGACCTCTGATGACCTCTGATCTCTGATGACATCTGACCTCTGATAACCTCTGATGACCTCTGATGACCTCTGATGACCTCTGACCTCTGATGACCTCTGATCTCTGATGACCTCTGACCTCTGATAACCTCTGATAACCTCTGATGACCTCTGACCTCTGATAACCTCTGATGACCTCTGACCTCTGATGACCTCTGACCTCTGATGACCTCTGACCTCTGATCACAGCAGCGAGCTGAGGTCCAGATAAGGGACAGCAACGAGCATCTTCCAAACATCTATCACAGAGATGACACCTGCCCACAGTCCACAGCTCAGGTGAGCAGGACTGCTGCACCTGAACAAGGCTCCTCCCTTCAGCCTGGATCCGGTTACCCACCTTTGAGGACGGTGTTGTTGGTGGCGGTGGCGTTACGGAGGGGTAAGGTGACGTTGGCATCTTTGGACATGTTCACCAGGTGTTCCAGGATGCCGCTGAGGTCCTTGCTCACCTGGCCACCCAGCTCCTCAGCCACCAGCAGCCGTTTGTACAGGGTCTGCAGGTCCGGGACCACCACACCTGGAGACGTGAAGGACAGTTTTAGACGAGATGAACGAGTTCTTGGCTTCACGACTCTGATCACAATCTCAGCTTCAATCCAACGACACCTCTGGGTGTGGACTGGGACTAGGACCAGGACTGGGACTGGGACCAGGACTGGGACTGGGACCAGGACTGGGACTAGGACCAGGACTGGGACTAGGACCAGGACTGAGACTAGACCAGGACCAGGACTGGGACTAGGACCAGGACTGGGACTAGGACCAGGACTGGGACTAGGACCAGGACTGGGACTGGGACTGGGGACTAGGACCAGGACTGGGACTAGGACCAGGACTGGGACTAGGACCAGGACTGGGACTAGGACTGGGACTGAGACTGGGACCAGGACTGGGACTGAGAGAGACCAGGACTGGGACTAGGACCATGACTGAAAGACACCAGGACTGGGACTAGGACCAGGACTGGGACTAGGACCAGGACTGGGACTAGGACTGGGACTAGGACCAGGACTGAGACTAGGACCAGGACTGGGGACTAGGACTGGGACTAGGACCAGGACTGAGACTAGGACCAGGACTGGGACTAGGACCAGGACTGGGACTAGGACCAGGACTGAGACTAGGACCAGGACTGGGATGGACTGGGACTAGGACCAGGACTGGGACTAAGAGAGACTAGGACTGGGACTAAGACCAAGACTGGGACTAAGAGAGACCAGGACTGGGACTAAGAGAGACCAGGACTGGGACTAGGAGAGACCGGGACTGGGACTAAGAGAGACCAGGACTGGGACTAGGACCAGGACTGGGACTAGGACTGGGACTAGGGACTAGGACCAGGACTGGGACTAGGACCAGGACTGGGACTAGGACTGGGACTAGGACCAGGACTGAAGACTAGGACCAGGACTGGGACTAGGACCAGGACTGGGACTAAGAGATACTAGGACTGGGACTAGGACCATGACTGAAAGACACCAGGACTGGGACTAGGACCAGGACTGGGACTAGGACCAGGACTGGGACTAGGACTGGGACTAGGACCAGGACTGAGACTAGGACCAGGACTGGGACTAGGACTGGGACTAGGACCAGGACTGGGACTAGGACCAGGACTGGGACTAGGACCAGGACTGGGACTAGGACCAGGACTGAGACTAGGACCAGGACTGGGACTAGGACCAGGACTGGGACTAGGAGACTGGACTAGGACTGGGACTAAGGACCAGGACTGGGACTAAGAGAGACCAGGACTGGGACTAAGAGACCAGGACTGGGACTAGGAGAGGACCGGGACTGGGACTAAGAGAGACCAGGACTGGGACTAGGACCAGGACTGGGACTAGGACTGGGACTAGGACCAGGACTGGGACTAGGACCAGGACTGGGACTAGGACTGGGACTAGGACCAGGACTGAGACGAGGACCAGGACTGGGACTAGGACCAGGACTGGGACTAGGACCAGGACTGAGACTAGGACCAGGACTGGGACTAGGACCAGGACTGGGACTAAGAGAGACTAGGACTGGGACTAAGACCAAGACTGGGACTAAGAGAGACCAGGACTGGGACTAAGAGAGACCAGGACTGGGACTAGGAGAGACCGGGACTGGGACTAAGAGAGACCAGGACTGGGACTAGGACCAGGACTGGGACTAAGAGAGATCAGGACTGGGACAAAGGGAGACTGATGTCCTGGATGATCACTGGAACACGGCGGAACGTAAGTGCCGCAGAACATTGTTTGACAGGGGACTGTTTTGCAGTTGCACTGGAGGCGCAACACGCTACTAGTTTCTTGTTAAACGGTGATGGATGCTAACAGAGAAAGTCCCGAAGTGGAAGCTCCAGAACGGCAACATGAGACTGAGGAACTTCTTCCTGAACCAGGAGCCGTGGATTTAAAAAAGACGACGTCCAACAAACTACAATAATCTGCTAATGTTGCCGAGCTAAAGTTGTAGCCGCGGGAGGCTACACCATGTTTACATTGTGTAGTTAATGTTGATTTTTTACAAAATATGTTTTTTCAAGTTGTTTGCAAAATGTGAAAAATAAAAGGGTTCTGTATTTTAACTGCAACTATCATCATTCTGATTCCTTCACTTAATCAGAATAACGAGTGCCACCTCTTTGTAAATAGTATCATTTTGTGAGTTCATGCAAACCTGTATTAATACTAGTGTAGATATGAATGTTTTTCTACAATATTCACTCCTCCTGACAGTAAAATAGGTCATTCTAAGATAATTTACTGCAGCAATTCCTCTAAATGATTAGAAAATGTGGTTAACACCCAGTTGTGCCTTAATTAAAAAAAAAAAAAGTGATATACCATGAAACCGATATAATATTTAAAAAATACCATGATATAAATTTTTGGTCATAGCGCCCAGCGCTACATGACATAACCTCACACGTGTAGACGAGTACATTTCAAGGAATCCTTTGCAGATTTAGAACAAGGGGAAGAAATGCACCTTATAAATAAACAGAAATGATTCTAGTATTCACGGCCCTTTTGTGTCCATGTTTAACAGCATTAAAGAGGAAGCTGTCCAGAGATTTGATCATTTTGTGCTCTGAATGTTCTTTAAAGACCCTAAATACTGTTCAAGACTTTCACCAAAATGCTCAGCAGCTCAGTAATCCTGCAGTGGAAGGTTCTGTGTCTTCACTGAAAACAAGCCCCGCCTTCGCCCATAACAGAACCAGGAAACCGACCCAACAGGTCTACGACGCTAACAAGTACTCCGTGTTTTCACTTTGTTTCATTGTTCTCTAAATTCATTTAAAGTTGCAGTATGGAACATAAACCACGTATCTGTGTGAGTTACAGCTCTCTGCTTTAATTGTGTTCACTTAGAATTAGTCGAACATTTTATTTCCTACTTTTTGAGACGGTTGTTATCGGCCTTTAAAAACCTTTATGTGGGAGGCACGTGCTAAAATAACACCTGAACCCTGACCCCTATCAGTGTTAATCAGTGTTAATCAGTTACCTGTCACTAGTCCGGTTAATCATCAGCTTCTTATTCTTAAACTGTTACAATGTTCTAAACCCTCTGATGGATAAATTAGCCCCTCCTTTGAAGTGGTCACCAGTGACGTAGCTGAAATATGTCAATGACTTTAGACAGACTTACAGGTCACGTGATCACCACCGGGCCAACGCCCAGCTGCCCACCTTCACAGCACAATGCAGCACGGCGGGAATTTAGGATGGAGATAGTGGGGACACTGGTCTGCTCTGGTCTGGGTCTGTGACGTCACTTCAAATACACGGTCCCGGTCCCGGTCAGTGTCAAACGCCGGTAAAACCGAATCACGTTGTTGAGCGCACGAACCTGTGCGTGAGGCTTGACACCGTGTCTGTCCTTTTCTGGTCCAGAAGCAGGTCAGGAACCGACCAGAACCAACAGTGGTAGAGGTTTAAAAAAGATCACAGATCACATTTAGACGCGTGTCCTGTTACCAGAAGACCGAGGACGTGTTTGATCCAGAATAACTACTTTAACTAACTTTATCACACATGGCTCGAGACGTCTTGGTAAGAAAGTTGTCTTATTGAGATGGAAAATTACAAAATAACTAAAATAACGAAATCCCACAAGACCTAAGTGACAACTAAGAAAAAAAAGTGTATAGTTTCCGACAATGAAATGACGCAAATTAACTTATTAATTTACTTCATACCTTCATTCCGCGGAATGGTTTTAATCCAGCTGACCGACACAAAAGTCACAACAACCAGCAAACATCCAAGTCTTAGGGGGTAAAACCTCATTTCATTTCTCCCTGACAGACGCTCTTCTTCCACCCGCCGCTGGTTTCCATGGACGACAGGTGGATCGGACAGGTGAACCGGGCTAAGTCTAACGTCAGATGAATATCATTGGCTGGAGGCAGTGGTGACTCCACCTACGACTAAAAACTCTTAAAACTGACAGGGCCGCGCTTTTTCCGCCCGAAAGGACGCCAGGTTTACATTTTCACATACATGACAGCTTTCATCCTCACCGTCACGGCGGGACGTGTCGCTTTGTGCGGGAAACAGCGACATCCAGCGGCAGAACTCAGAACTCCCGTAAAGGCGCAATAACTCGGAGCACTGCCCGTAGACTAAAAATCTCACACCACACCGACATTATCATTCAGTTTAAGATTTTTTTTCCGCGAATACAACATCTAAAAAGAGTGACTAGTGACTATGTACCTATCTATGTATCTAAAAATGCTTACTTATGTTCTATATATAGCACGATGTCGCAGATTTCCTCGTCAGGGGATGTAGCTCAGTGGTAGAGCGCATGCTTTGCATGTATGAGGCCCCGGGTTCAATCCCCGGCATCTCCATACTTTTTTTTTTTTCTTTTCCTCCCCCAGTCTTGACTACTGTGTGCGTGTGTACAGATTTCCGTGTTTTACACGTGCATGACTCATGCTCTATTTGTATACGGCCTTTCGTCCAGCTTGTGCAATATGACTGCTCTATAAGAACAGAAGAAACAGAAATACTGTCCCACCTTCTACACAAAACACATCAATATAAACACTGAGATGCATTACAATAATCAGAATATTAGAGGAGCAAAAATGGAGGAAGCATCATCTCTAATCTGAGAACAATAAAGAAGTTGTAAATTGTAAAACTGTAAATAGTCCTGAAAGAAACAGTTAAGTCAGTGGAGAGACTTTAAAATTGGTGTAATTTGTAGCCTCGTTCTGGTTTCAGTCAGGATACATACGTGTGCCTAATAGTGTGAAAGAAACCTGTGTTTTCCATTCGTTTAAAAGTAAAAAAGGAATATACAGGAACCTGGCTCTCTCAGTTTGTAGTCCGTCTGGATGGTCTGTCCGTAGACGGCAGGTCTCCCAAGATTTCAAAGCAGACTGGGCTTTCAAGACACTGTGTTTCACCTCTTTTGAAGAAGTACAAAGAAACAGGCAACACTGAGGATCAAGGCTGGAAATCTTTTCAAGTTTTTGATACTGATACCAAAACTGATATCTCGTCTTGAATACAGATTCCTGAATGAGACTTTTTTTTTTTTAATACCAGTGTAATAAAAGTTTGTCACACACTAGATATTAATCATAGGAAACTTGAATTGATTTTTTATGCAGTTTCAGAGGATAAACAACACCCATCAGTATTTGTCAGCTCATTTAAGCTTTTAATGCAGAAAACCAAAACCATGAAACAGGTGAGTGGACAGCAGTCAGATCATAATCTGGTTTTCCTGCTTTGGTTGTGATGATTCGTATCAAATTCAGTTGTCTGCCAGGTCTCTCCCCTGACACAGGAGTTGTAGACAGCCTTTTGTCTCCTCTTTGTCCCTATAAGGTATCAAAAATAGGTATTCAATGGGGATACTGACACCAGAAAGGTATCACTTTCCGATAACCAGGCCTACAGATGCAAAGGTCAGCCAAGGAAAGTTACTGCAGTGGTAGAAAGAATACTTCCCTTCCCTTCCCTTAAAAACCAGAAGATGTCCAGCAGTGGCATCAGCTCAGAAACCAGTGGAGGCCCTGCACCCATCAGCTGTCATGTGGTCTTTACGGGGAAAAAAAGCCATACGATGAGTCAAAATGGGAAATATTTGTATCAGAAGGAAGCTTTAAAAAAAAAGGGACAACAATGAGTGTCTGCAGGGAGGAGTGAAGCACGGTGGAGGTTCCTGAAAGCTCGGCTCTGTATTCTTGTACGTCGGTTTGGTCACGATCAACGGGTTTCTGCAGCCAGCTGCTCATCCAACGCTGCCATCAGAGCCCGGAAGGTTCCCAGAAACCCGTTTTAAGACGGGAGGTGATCAGCAGCCCTATGACGATGTCTTTGAAGAGCCGTTAAAGGTTTTTATTTTTAAACAGGCTTTCAGCTGAAAGGGTTTCACAGCTGCAGATGCAGTAACGACCTGTTTGGACTGGTGCTGCCACCTAGTGGATCACATGTTCCTGTGCTTGGGGAGCCCTGTTAGTAGGCATTTGTCCGATCGTGCTAGTAAAAGTGGCATATTATGCTAGTGGCAGTGCTCGTTTTTTGCCGAAATTATAGAATAATAATTCAAATTATGCTCGCTTTTCAAAATTATGCTACTTTTTTAAAAAAATTATTCTGTGCACAAACTTCACAACTCACAAGACAAGAAAATGGATTTTATTAACCCTGGCCTGACGTTCGGGGCCCGGTTGTTCAAAACCTGGGTAACTTTATCCGGTGGTTAGGCCCATACGGCGGATAAATCTGCTATCCAGCGGATAGTTATCCAGCTAACAAAAATAGGTTGCACAAAGCCTGGATAGCGTGGTGGATAACTATCCGCGGATAGCTTGCTAACCATCGCGTGCAGCAGAGCCTGACACAGTTTGCGCAAGGTTTTGCACTCAAATGGCCTCCAGTTACCATGGTGAAGTATGCAAATTTCGAGTAAACAACGAACTGTGCGTGCGCTAGCAGCGCGCCGAGACACAGACTTCCGGTTCCGTTTCATCGAATTCCCGCGGTATCTCAACACAACTAAAAAGCAATCGTAAAATAGGAGTGGAACCAACTGTTAATAGTAATCTATCATTTTTAGTAGCTGAGATCTTCGTTTTCTTGAATTATTCTAAAATTGTGCTATTAAAACAAGAAAATATACGGATTATGCTAGCAGTGCTACTTTTGGAAAAAGGCAAAAATTATGCTCAATTCCTCAGATTATGCCAAAAATTATGCTAGCACAATCGGCACGAGCCTACCTGTTAGTTAGAAGGATTTCAAGGGAGGGTTTTGTTTTGTTTTGTTTTGTTTTTTTCAGCCAAACTAAAGTAGTACTATAATCTATATTTGGGAGTAAATGTAACCTAGTTGGGGCTTGATTGTAGGTTTCCAGGAAGATGGGATTTGGATCTCTCAGCTCTGACAGACAGATTACTGATCAGAGTTGAACAGTGGTCTCTTTGTGGACCTGGACCTGTTTTCGTCCACTCAGCGCTGCTCTGGTGGTTCACCAGCATCACGTCAGCCGCAGGACACTGGACAGCTACTCGTCTGCAACAGTAATGAATATTATTGTTCTGAGAGCAGGGGGGGGGGGGGGGGGGGGGGGGGGGGGGGGGGGGTGGGGGGTCCAGGGGGGGGGGGGGGGGGGGGGGGGGGTGGGGGGGGTCCCAGGTGGGGGGGGGGGGGGGACCTCAGAGGGGGGGGGGGGGGTCCCATGAGTCCAGGACCTCAGAGGGGGTCGCTCACAGAGACACCATCCAAACCAAAAACAGCATTTCTGTTGCCATGGGGACAACAAGCCGAGCCCCACGTAGTCGGAGACACACAGCTCCATTCACATATTTAACCAGAGACCCCCCACCACCACCACCACCCCCCACCCAGCATCCATCAACCATTAACCCCGACTGACCTTTGGCCCCCCCACACAGCTGTATTCAAGGAGGAAATGTTTCATCTGCATTTACTCCATAAATTTGCATTAAAAGAAAGGTTTCTTTCTACCAGCACACACAGACGTTCATCTGTTGTCCAGATGTTGCAGCTGTTTACCTGCGTTTGTCTCCACTTCCTGTGACGGTCGTCAGACAGCTGCTCCTTCAGGACAGTAAAAGGCTGTTGGGACACCATTAGCATTTCCTTAGACTGGTGTTTCTGTCCAACAAATGACAAGTTAAGTGTCTCTGATGCTCAGAAGCTTCTTGCGTCGTACAAACGATACGAACGGTGAGCTGCAGCGCTGAAGCTGAAGAAGGCCGAGCCTCATCTTCATCGGCCTTTTACAATGATTCTGTTTAAAGCTCTTCTCAGGGACAGCAGAGCAAGCTGTGATTAGTTCCTGATTTAGTTTCTAAAATATTGGTTTAAATTTTAAGCCAATAATGCCCAAGCTCTCGAGGGCCACATAAAATGACGTGACGGGCCACATTTGGCCCGCGGGCCTCGTGTTTGACACATGTGCCGTAGTCATTTATCTACTGTGGAGACCAACAGGAGCAACCCGACTACCAGGGAATATGAGGTGAAGATTTGTACGTCTAAACATCGTTTCTGTTGCTACTCCTCATACCGCCGCGCGGTATTTGTGTTTGCACGGTTGCTTATCAGCGCGTCCACCAGGGGGCAGTGACGAGTCCAGTTACGTGATGGTGTAACATCTCAGACCACCATTAATGGGAGGTCTTTTCTCTAATCTTACTCATGGCGTGAAACTGATGACGAACGTCATTTTCTAAATCTTCGGATGTCCGGGGCCAAACGTTGAGTCTTCCCGCCTGTTTTGATTGCGCTACTCATCACGGTGCTTCAGAGTTGTATCATCGTATAAATGTTTATCATGTCAGACGAGCTCGCACAGACACTTTTTTAATCAAAATCTCTTCCTTTTCATTTTCCTGTATTTCATTAGACTCGCACAGCTCACTACTGCCCCCGTGACTTCCAGTGGTACTGCACCGAAGCATTGAGGCTACGTAGCAAAACTTGGGCTTCGTCTGTCTCTGTTTCTGACGTAGAGTTTAAATGGATCTTTACGGGCCAGAACCGAGTCCCTGCACATGTCCCTCTGTTCTGGTTTCCTCCAGTTGTCCCGGTGGAAGTTGTCCGGATCACCACTCTTCACAGTCAGTGGTGATCTGTTTCCGTGGTGACGGAGACGAGGTCCAGCCCGTCTATGTTCTGACCCTGGTGCTGAATCGCTTCCTCCTGAGACCGTAGGAACCGTAGGAACCGTAGGAACCTGCATCGTGGCTTCAAAACTGGAAGTTTGCAAGACCCCACAAAGGTTTGGACCGGTGCTGCCACCCAGTGGACACCATTTTCACAGCAGTCAGGTTTCCCAGATTCAGGTTTACAAATACGTGACTCCATCACGTTTAGGTTTAGGTCATCATAGGTTTTTTTTTCTCCCTCTGTGGGAGTTTTTTTACCTCCATTATCATTGATCGGATTTAATATTATAATCTTAGTTAATGATATTTGCTCGGGGGTCATGATCTGGGTCTCTATAAAGACCTGGAGACAGTTGTCATGGTAACAGACGCTATACAAATAAAATTGAATTGAATTGAATCAGAATAAAACCAACAGGCCCAAAGCATGGTACAGCCACCACCATGTCTCACTGATGGGACGAGGGTCCTTCTACAAACACTTAAAAAAAAAAAAACGAAATAAAAACTTTGAGCTGTATTTGTGTTTAGGGTCGGGCACCGAAAAATGATTCCAAGTAGGAATCGGTTCCTAACGTCCAGTTCTGGAATCGTTTAGAAGATTTTTGAATTTTGATTATTTTTTTCGGTTCCTAAATGTCCGCGCTAATTCTTTTTTTTTTTTAAATTTATTTACTACACTAGTTTGTTGATGTTACTCCGCCCGGCGTTCTCAACTCCACGCTAGCGTCGACGTCACGTCTGTCACCGACGGGACTTCAGTCGCCACAACATGGATCCAAGAGACGCCGCTCTGGAGTTTGGCTGCATTTCAGTCCAGGAAATGACGGCTACCTGGCGCAGGTAAACACCTGCGGGAAGTGTGTTACTGCCAAAGGAGGGAGCACGACTAATATGGCAAAACACCTTCACCTGCATGACATCACAAAAATAAACGAGTGTAGTGTATTTAATTGACCCTTCGGTAAGCACCGCCCCCTCCCTAGTTACTGTTGCTAAGGTCGGACAAACTTTCTGCTCCTGCGTTCAGGACTGTGTTAATTCTCTATATTTCTGATGTGTATCATCAGTGTTAATATTATACTTTAATAACTTCCGTGGTGAAATATTGCTGCTGGGGACCTGCAACAGTGACTCGAGGTGTCCAGAACGTTTGGAGGAGACATTTTTATTCTCTTTAACAAACCAAACAAACAACGTGACCCCACGTTCACGTTGGCTGAGGAGTAAAATAACATAAACAGCTGATGTGGTGAAAAGGCTCCGCCCCTTCTCAGTTAAAAAAAACTGAAAAAAAATTCTACTGTTAGATAAGTCACGATCTGTTGACCTACACATCAAAGAATCGGAATCGAGAATCGTTAAAATCCAAACGATGCCCAACTCTATTTGTGTTGCTGTGTAACTTCTTGAATCTTAAGTTGTTTTGTAACTGTTCAGAAAACTCATTTTACCTCAAACTCAGTGAATCCTCATCTTCAAGTCAGTAACATACTGAATGAAATGTATTAAAGCTTATTCTGAAACTGACAAAACTGCAATGACAGCGAGTTGAAGACACACTTCCTCTGTTGTTTTACAACTTTCTGTAACCGAGTGATCGAAACAGAAACAGAAATCCTGCGTAACGTAATTCTGACGCTGCAGCCGCTGAGTGATGCTGACGAGTTTAAGGTCAAACATCTGCAGCATCAGCTACTGGACCCGTCCGTCCAGCTGCAGAGACGTATCAGAGGACGTCCTGCAGAAACGTCCCATCAGCCCTGCGTGTCCCCGCTGTCCCTCAGCAGACAAAGAGCAGATGAGATGGAGCGTAACGATCCCAGCGGGACGCGCCGGTCGGAGGGGGCGGAGCCACGGGAGGAACAGATTAGGGGTTAGGGTTAGCTCTGACAGGTGAGCTCTGTTCTCAACAGGTGAGTTCACACTGCTCCCTCCACCTCCCAGCTCCTCATCAGGCCGTCACGGAGGTCAGCGTCCGCCAGATGTGTGACCCCCTGAACAGCTGGTTCCGTCGCTGAAACACAAAGAGATGGAGCCACAAATCTGTTCGTCTTCATTTTGTTTTGTTTTAATCCTCACATTAAGAGGATTGTGGGTAAAACGCTGTTGACCGTCATTAGAGACCATCCACATGCAGATGCAGATGTTGCAGACACGCACACACACACACACACAGTCCAAGCCTGTGTTCGGTGTGTAACGCACACTAATCCCTCTCAGATCAAACAGTCCTCTGCTGGACCAAAGCGCTTCACGTTTAATTTAGACTTTTATATTCCTGGTCCCAAAGGGACGTACTGCAAACTGAGCTGAAGTGATGGAGGAGGAGGCGGGGCTGAGACTGCTGCGATGGGGGCGGTGGGCGGAGCAGAGGGTGGCAGAGGAGCAGAGGGGTGGGAGGAGCAGAGGGTGGGGGGAGTAGAGGGTGGGCGGAGCAGAGGGTGGGGGGGAGCAGAGGGTGGAGGGGAGCAGAGGGTGGGGGAGCTGGGTGGGGGAGCAGAGGGGGGGGGGGTTAAGAAGCAGCTTTGAGGAAGAAGCTGGAGAGCAGAGATCCATCTGTCTGTGCTGCTGCAGATGAAGAGGAGGAGGAGGAAGGTAAGCTCTTCATCTTTAACTCTCTCGGTTTGTGCTTTTTGCAGCTGGTCTCTACATTTCAGGAGCACCAAGTAGTTTTATTTATGTCATTCATCAAACATCTGATGTGGTCAAGAGTGTCAGGGGTCCAGGGTTAGGGGTTACGGGGTGTCAGGGTGTTACTGCACAGGAACCCCTCAGCTTGACTGAACAATGATCAGAAGGTTTGAAGTGGTTCTTGGTGGGTTCAGCCCAGATGTTTGGTTCTGAAGAGCTGACGGGTCTGAGAACACAAATGAAGTCTTCTGTCTGAAGACTTTTCATCTTGTTTCTTCTGTGTTTCCAGAACTTGGAACTGAGTTTAGACATGAGTGACAGAGTTGGACTCAGGATGGACAGTTGACCTGGAGCTGATTCTGGGACTCGACACTCGTTTCTCTGAGTTTGAAACGTCAATGAAATAAATCATTTCACCATGTTGAAGTCAGAAAAGCACCATCTACAATCATGTAAAAAATTATTAGACCACCATTTTTTCTTCAGTTTCTTGTTCATTTTAATACCTGGTACCACTAAACGTCATCATGTGACTAAAACAGACAGAAAAGAAAACACTGAATGCATAAAAGCAGTGTTTTTGGCAGTACAACGCCATAGCTATTGATGTAAAAACTTAAGTGATTTAGGTTATAATCAAGAAAACCATGGAAAATGGTAAGATATCAGCTCTTAAATAAAACTCTTATGAGCAATCTTTGTGGTTATCGTTATGTTTGTCCAAACAAATGTACCTTTAGTTGTACCAGGCATTAAAATGAACAAGAAACTGAAGAAAACAAGGTGGTCTAATCATTTCTTCCATGACTGTATGTAGATGATAATGGACTGGGAGTCTAACTGGACTGGATTTAACTGAACCATAACTGAACTGGGCTGAATTTACTCGTCCTTTCATTCCTCCATGAAGGTTTCTACCGTTGTGAGTTTGTGTCACATGAACTGAAATGATCTGAAAGACTGATGCCGGCTCGTTTAAGGGTGAATGTTCCTGTTGTTGGTCTCTCCTCTGCAGGGATCCAATCACTTTAACTGCTCCCGCCCTCATTCATCCCTCGCTGCTGTAACTGAAATGCTTTCCCCTCTAACTTAATTAAGTGAAGCGTCTTCTGACCGACACCGGCCGGCAGAAGTGTCCCGCGGAGCCGTTAGCAGCGGTACTTTATGGTAATTCCCTTCCATTTTGTGATTGCATCTGCTCCAGCGTTGCCCGGTGGGAATACAGCACCAGGTTGGTTTCTGCTGACGGTTTCACGGCATGGAGACGCTGAGGTTCGGGTTCGGGTTAGCTGATTCTGCTGAGGCAGGGTTCAACCCTCCCACCAGCAACCAATCAAAAACAAGTGTTTCTGAAGAGAAGGCGTGTCCCTGTTGGAACCGCTGGTCACTGTCCAAAGCTTTATCAGGGTTAGGGTTAACAGGTTTCCTTCTACGGAGACGATGGTGAAGAAACTTTTTCATTTGTCAACTTTCCAGTAAAGATGATGTGGATTTAGACGTCCTCGACCCGACTGTGAGGCTCATGTTTCCTGACTGGTCCAGAACCGGACCAGAACAGAGGACTGGAAGACACATGTCCCCCTGGATAATGTCAGGGTTAGCGTCCCAGTTTAGTCCCAGTTTAGTCCCAGTTTGTTCCTGAGAAGAGCAGCCTCACTTTGAGTTGTGGGCTGAATTTCTTTTTCTATCATTATTTTGGTCTCTCCAGAAAACAACGTGGCCTTTATTGACAACTGGCCGGATTTTTGGGGAAAGCCTGGTCTGTTTAGAAGAGACGGCGTTCATCCCACCTGGGATGGTGCAGCTCTTATTTCTAGTAATCTGGCCGATTCTCTTAGACGCTCCCCCTAGAGGCCAGGATGCAGAGCTGCAGTCTGACACGCTTCTCTGCTGCTTCTCGAGGACCGTCCCCATCCACTAAAGATAGAGAAATTAACTTTACAGCTGCTAGTGCTAACATGGTGCCGAACAAAAACAAAAATAAAAACAAAAACATAGAATTGGTGTCAATTCCCCGTCCTCCAAAAGTCTACTTAGCGCGCTGTGATAGAGGCGTTAACCAAAACAACCTGATAAAAATAAAAACTGTCCGACACGTGGAGCCAAGAGAACTTGTAATTAGATGTGGACTACTGAATGTGAGGTCTCTTGGCTCTAAGTCTCTGTTAATCAATGATCTTATTACTGAGACTCGTTGCGATGTCTTCTGCTTATCAGAAACATGGCTACAAGAGGGAGAGTATGTGAGCTTAAATGAGGCTACGCCACCAGGTTATATTAATTATCATATTCCCCGGAGTACGGGTCGCGGTGGAGGAGTAGCAGCTGTCTACAACTCCAGCCTGCAAGTTAAAACAAAACCCAAATGTAATTATAATACATTCGAAAGCCTCACGCTCAGTCTAACTTTTCCATACTGGAGATCAGAAAAGTCAATCTTGTTGGTAGTGGTGTACCGGCCACCTGCTGGTGCTTATCTGGAGTTTCTGTCTGAGGTCTCAGATTTTTTAGCTGGTTTAGTGCTCAGCTCAGACAAAGTCATCATAGTGGGTGACTTTAACATCCACATGGATGTTGACAGTGACAGCTTTAAATTAGCCTTTACATCTCTCTTAGATTCATTTGGCGTCTCACAAAAGTGAAAGAACCGACTCACTGCTTTAATCATATCCTGGATCTGGTTCTCACCTATGGTATAGATACTCATCACTTGTTAGTGTCGCCGCTGAATTCTCTTCTCTCTGACCACTTTTTAGTTACATTCGAGTTCAGCATTTGTGGCATTAAAACAGGAAATGAAACGTGTCATTACAACAGAGATGTCTTTCTGAAGATGCTGTGAATAATTTTAAGGAGGTCATTCTCTCTCATCTCCCTATGGTGGAATATGATAGAATAGCTGAGGGCAACGACCTGAATTTTACTCCGGCAGACATTGATCACCTTGTTAACAATACTGCCGATATGTTACATTCCGCCTTGGATGCGGTCGCTCCTCTGAGGAAGAGGGTTTCTTATCTTAGGAGCTCAGCTCCCTGGTATAATTCACATATTCGCATGCTGAAGCAGAAAGCACGTAAAATGGAAAGGAGGTGGTACTCCTGTAAATCTGCGGACTCCCATCGTGCCTGGAGAGATAGTTTAATAGTCTACAAAAGAGCCCTACGCAGAGCTAGAACATCTTATTATTCTTCGCTAATAGAAGGGAACAAACATAACCCACGTTTTCTGTTCAGCACTGTAGCCAGGCTGACAAAGAGTCACAACTCTGTTGGTCCATGCATTCCTGCTACTCTCAGTAGTGAAGAACTTTATGAGCTTTTTTAGTGGGAAAATAATCAAAATTAGAGATGAGATCGGCCAGGCCCCAGCTGTCGGCGGCTGTGGACGTCCCTGCAGCTTCGTTGATTTCTTCCGTTTCTGATTTGACTCTGGACTGTTTTTTTCTCCTGTGGGCCTCTCTGATTGACCTCAACTATCAGTAAAGCTAAACCATCTACATGTCTGTTGGATCCCATCCCAACTCGACTGTTCAAGGATGTTATGTCCTCTATTGGTATATCAATTTTGGATCAGATTAACCTATCTCTACAATTAGGATATGTGCCACAGGTTTTAAAGTTGCAGTCATTAAACCTTTGCTCAAGAAACCATCCCTTGACCCGGACATCTTGGCAAACTATAGACCAATATCCAACCTTCCATTTATCTCTAAAATTCTGAAAAAATAGTTGCTAGCCAGTTAGGAGAACACCTGCATAGAAATGATCTATTTGAGGTCTTTCAGTCAGGGTTTAGAACTCATCATAGCACAGAAACTGCACTGATTAGATGCTCCAACGACCTCCTCATGGCCTCAGACAATGGATTAGTTTCTGTCCTGGTTCTGCTGGACCTCAGTGCTGCTTTTATACCGTTGATCACGGCCTTTTGCTGCACAGATTAGAGCACACTGTTGGAATTAAAGGGACAGCATTAGGCTGGTTTAAGTCATACCTGTCTGACAGGTTCCAGTTCGTCCATGTTAATGACGTTTCTTCTACACGGACTAGGGTCTGCTATGGCGTCCCACAGGGTTCAGTTCTGGGACCAATCCTTTTCACTTTATACATGTTGCCCTTGGGAAAAATTATCCAGAGCCATGGCATAAACTTTCATTGCTACGCTGATGATACGCAGCTGTACTTATCTATGAAAACCAGAGGAAACAAAACCTTTGGCTAAACTTCAAGGGTGTCTTAATGATATTAAGTCCTGGATGTCCTCTAACTTTTTGCTTCTAAACTCGGATAAAACAGAGGTTATTGTCTTTGGTCCCAAACACCTGAGGAATGGATTGACTGGATTTACGCTGGCTTCCAGCACAGTTTTGAAAAACCTTGGAGTTATTTTTGATCAGGATATGTCATTTAAGCAGCATATTAATCAGGTTTGCAAGACTGCCTTTTTTCATCTCCGAAATATTGCCAAGATTAGGAGCATCCTCTCCCAGGGTGATGCTGAAAAATTAATCCACGCGTTTGTTAGCTCTAGACTGGATTACTGTAATGCGTTGTTAGCAGGATGTCCGAAAAGCTCGCTAAATAGCCTTCAATTGATCCAGAACGCAGCAGCGAGGGTGCTGACAGGAATCCGCAAGCGAGATCACATCTCTCCCGTGTTAGCCTCCCTCCATTGGCTTCCCGTGAAATTTCGAGTTGAGTTTAAAATTCTGCTTCTCGCATATAAGGCCCTTAATGGCCTAGCTCCGCGCTATTTACAAGACTTGATAGCTCGTTATGCTCCTAATAGAGCTCTCCGCTCTCAGAGTGCAGGATTACTCGTCATTACTAGAATATCTAAAAGTAGGTTTGGAGGACGGGCCTTCTGCTACCAGGCACCTTTTTTATGGAACCAGCTACCATTTTGGGTTAAGGAGGCTGATACTATCTCCATCTTTAAAACTAAATTGAAAACATTTCTGTTCAGTAAAGCCTACAGTTAGTCTAATCTATAGTGTGTAGGGGCTAATAGTTAAAACTATAGTTGTAGTAGCTCAGACTAGAGTAGCTCGTCTTAATCACAGCTTCGTCATAGCTATGCTGCTATAGGCCTACGCTACAGGGAGACACCAACATGATCTGCTGAGTGGTGTCTCCACTGCTCTTCTCCTTTTTCTTCCCTTTCTTCCTCCCTTCCTCCTCCTCCAGTTCATTTATAATTATTTGGGAGCACCCTGCTACTGAAACTGTGCTCCATATTCTTTGCTTTCCTGTGTTTGTTGTGCTGTTTCTGCCCCCTTTTCTTTCTGTGTATTTGCAGGCCAGAGTTTCCTGGGTTTCATGCTGACTTGCAGTTCCATCCTCTGTCCATCCCGGGGTTCTCCTCCACTTGTGTTTGGGTGCCGACTGGCGTGGTGATCGGCGACCTGGTCCTCTGGCCATCTCATCCCAGTGCTGCTGCCTCCATCTGTTTATGTTTATACGGTCATTGTATTTAGTCATTTGTGTCTCTCCTCTCTCTGTCCTCCATCCTCTTTCTGTCCTCCATCTTCTTTCTGTCCTCCATCTTCTCTCTGTCCTCCATCCTCTCTCTGTCCTGTCTCCCCTCTTTTCTTTCTCTACCCGGCTGGTCTTCATCAGGAAGGTCCCCCATATGATCCAGGTCCTGCTCAAGGTTTCTTCCTCTTAAAGTGGAGTTTTTTCTTGCCACTGTTTGGTATAAAGGTTTTTTTTCTCCCTACGTGGGAGTTTTTTACCTGCCATTATCATTGATTGGATTTAATTATATAATCTTAGTTGATGATATTTGCTCGGGGGTCATGATCTGGGTCTCTGTAAAGCGCCTAGAGACAATTGTCATTGTAACACGCTATATAAATAAAATTGAATTGAATTGAATTGAATTGAATTTCTTTTTCTCCACTAAAACCTATCAAATCTATCAAATCTGAACAAATCTAATGGACAGCCTGGGATGAATGGTTGTATAACTCTAACCCTTTCAAAATAAATCTAACTCTGTGGTATTTTCACAACCTTTCATTAGTCATTAGTTTATGGTCTAATTTCATGGTGACCCCGTAGTTTCCGTCATGTGACCTGCTCTACATGATGTTGTCTCTGGTTTCTGAAAGACCTTCAGCCGCACCTGAAAGCTCTGAAAACATGTTCGTATATAAACTAAATGAATTAAAAACGTAAACGCCGCTGCTGTTCTCATCAGGGATGGGAGGAACATTTACTGAAGCATGAGGCCAAGATGAAGCTGTGGATCATCTTCCTCTGCCTGAACTGTGGATCAATGCCAGCAGCTGGATCGATGCCAGCAGCTGGTGTGACCCCCACACCCTCCACCGACCCAGTGACGCCCACCGAGGACGACTCGACCCAGCTGCTGGTAAATAAATGACGGTTGTTTGTGTCAGATCTCAGGTGCTATCAGAATAAGAGTTGGTATGCAGATAACGTATTCAGAACTGGGTTTAGAGTAACAGCTGAACAGTAAGGAGCTTCTTCCACAGGACTGGTTGACCAGGTATGGCTACCTGCCCCCCCCCGACCCCTCCACTGGCCAGCTGCAGGCCTGGACGGCCGTCACCAACGCCGTCAGGGCCATGCAAAGGTTCGCAGGTCCTCAAAGACACGGGAGTTTTAGGTGCGGACGGCGGACTCTAACGGTCACGTTGGCGTCTCACGTCTGCTGCTCCGTAACGGGATTTTCCTGTTTTGTTGCGTCCAGATGAGGAAACGGTGGAGCTGATGAAGATTCCACGCTGCTCTCTTCCTGACCAGGAGTCCTCCAGACCTCTGTCCATCCATGGAGGGAGGGAGCTGAGGAGGAGGAGGAGGGCGGTGTCCTCGTGGAGCCGCAGGAACATTAACTGGAGGTTTAAGAGACCTTTTCGTATTATTAGACAGTAATTAGTCTTTTTGTCAGATTACTCGGTGTTATCGGTGTTATCAGTGTTATCAGTGTTATCGGTGTTATCGGTTATCGTTATCGGTTATCGGTGTTATCGATTATCGGTTTTATCAGTGTTATCAGTGTTATCGGTGTTATCGGCGTTATCGGTTATCGGTGTATCGATGTCGGTGTTATCGATCGGTGTATCGTTTCGTCGTGTTATCAGTGTTATCAGGCGTTATCGGCGTTATCGGTTATCGGTTATCGGTTATCGGTGTTTATCGGTGTGTATCAGTGTTATCATGTTTATCGTGTTATCGGCGTGTTATCGGTTATCGGTTATCGGTTATCGGTTGTTATCGGTGTTATCGGTGTTATCGGTGTTATCGGTGTTATCGGTGTCATCGGTGTTATCGGTGTTATCGGTGGTGTTATCAGTGTTATCGGTGTTATCGGTGTTATCGGTGTTATCGTTTCATCGGTGTTATCGGTGTTATCGGTGTTATCGGTGTTATCGGTGTTATCGGTGTTATCGGTGTTATCGGTTATCGGTGTTATCGGTTATCGTCATCGGTGTAGCGTTATCAGTGTTATCAGTGTTATCAGCGTTATCAGCGTTATCGGTGTTATCGGTGTTATCGGTGTTATCGGCGTTATCAGCGTTATCAGTGTTATCAGTGTTATTGGTGTTATCAGCGTTATCTGTGTTATCAGTGTTATCAGTGTTATCAGCGTGTTATCGGTGTTATCGGTGTTATCGGTGTTATCGGTGTTATCGGCGTTATCAGCGTTATCAGTGTTATCGGTGTTATCGGTGTTATCGGCGTTATCGGTGTTATCGGTGTTATCGGTGTCATCGGTGTTATCGGCGTTATCGGCGTTATCGGTGTTATCGTGTTATCGGTGGTTATCGGTGTATCGGTGTTATCGGTGTTATCGGTGTTATCGGTGTTATCATCGGTGTCGGTGTTATCGGTGTTATCGGTGTTATCGGTGTTATCGGTGTTATCATCGGTGTTATCGGTGTTATCGGTTATCGGTTATCGGTGTTATCGGTTATCGTTTATCGGTGTTATCGGTGTTATCAGGTGTTATCAGTGTTATCGCGTGTGTGTTATCATCGTTTATCGTTTTATCGGCGTGTTATCGGCGTTATCGGTGTTATCGGTGTTATCGGTGTTATCGGTGTATCGGTGTTATCGGCGTTATCGGTGTTATCGGTGTTATCGGTGTCATCGGTGTTATCGGTGTTATCATCGGTTATCAGTGTTATCTGCGTTATCGGCGTTATCGGTGTTATCAGTGTTATCGTTATCGGCGTTATCGGTGTTATCGGTGTTATCGGTGTTATCGGTGTTATCGGCGTGTTATCGGCGTTATCGGCGTTATCGGCGTTATCAGTGTTATCGGTGTTATCGGTTATCGTTATCGGTGTTATCGGTGTTATCGGCATCGGTTATCGGTTATCGGTTATCGGTGTTATCGCGTTATCGGCGTGTTATCGGTGTTATCAGTGTTATCGGTGTCATCGGTGTTATCAGTGTTATCGGTTATCGGCGTTATCGGCGTTATCGGTTATCGGTGTTATCGGTGTTATCGGTTTATCGGCGTTATCGGCGTTATCGGTGTTATCGGTTATCGGTTATCGGCGTTATCGGTTATCGGTTATCGGTGTTATCGGTGTTATCGGTCGTTATCGGTGTTATCGTTATCGGTGGCGGTTATCATCGGTGTTATCGGTGTTATCGGTGTATCGGTTATCGGTTATCGTTATCGGTTATCGGTGTTATCGGTGTTATCGGTGTTATCGGCGTTATCGGTTATCGGCGTTATCGGTTATCGGTGTTATCGGTGTTATCGGTGTTATCGGCGTTATCGTGTATCGGTGTTATCGGTGTTATTGGCGTTATCGGCGTTATCGGTGTTATCAGTGTTATCAGTGTTATCGGCGTTATCTGCGTTATCGGTTATCGGCGTTATCGTGTTATCGGTGTTATCAGTGTTATCAGTGTTATCAGTGTTATTGGCGTTATCGGCGTTATCGGCGTTATCAGTGTTATCGGTGTTATCAGCGTTATTGGCGTTATCGGTTATCAGTGTTATCGGCGTTATCGGCGTTATCGGTTATCAGTGTTATCGGCGTTATCGGCGTCATCGGTTATCGGCGTTATCGGTGTTATCGGTGTTTGTCCCACCCACATATCGATTCTTCTGACTCTCAGGTTGCAGTCATACCCTTCCTCCTCTCATCTGCCTCGGGAGATGATCCGCTCGCTGGTCTTCTATGCGTTGAGAGTGTGGGGAGATCCTACACCCCTGGAGTTCCACGAGGTGGGCGCACTGGTCTGAAACCAGATTAGATATGTAGGAGAGGTGCCAGATGTTGGCCTCCTGCAGAGCTGTTGTGGTTGAACATCTGCTGGGGAACACTAGTGCCTCGGATTTACGGTGTTTGCTGTACTTCTGTCGTTCCTTCTAATGTCTCCAGGTGGGAAGTCCAGAGGCAGCTGACCTGCAGGTAGACTTCCTTCATGGTTACCATGGTGATAGCTACCCCTTTGACGGGGCAGGGGGAGCGGTTGGCCATGCGTTCTTCCCCTCAGACCCAGCCCGTGCAGGAGGAGTTCACCTGGATGCAGAGGAGCAGTGGGCCTTCAGACAGCCAGGTGAAGCAGCTCTTTAAGAGAAGGTGCTGGGACAGGTGCAGCAGCTCCAGCAGCTGCAGCAGCTCCAGCAGCTTCAGCAGCTCCAGCAGCTGCAGCAGCAGCAGCTTCAGCAGCTTCAGCAGCTTCAGCAGCTTCAGCAGCTGCAGCAGCTTCAGCAGCTCCAGCAGCTGCAGCAGCTGCAGCAGCTCCAGCAGCTGCAGCAGCTTCAGCAGCTTCAGCAGCTCCAGCAGCTCCAGCAGCTTCAGCAGTTGCAGCAGCTGCAGCAGCTCCAGCAGCCCCAGCAGCTGCAGCAGCTCCAGCAGCTGCAGCAGCTTCAGCAGCTGCAGCAGCTTCAGCAGCTCCAGCAGCTTCAGCAGCTCCAGTAGCTTCAGCAAGTCAGCTTTCACAGCTAGCAGCTTCATAGCTTTAGCTTACTCAGCAGCTGCAGCAGCTTCATTTAGCAGCTTCAGCAGCTTTACATTTACAGCTCCATGTCAAATGCATTAGCATGCTGTAACTGTAAAAACACAATATTTCTGTTCTTTTACAAAAAAAAAAAACCCTTTAGAAATACATATATTTATTGTTAAACTATGTTCACAAATATATCATAATTTCACAAATATTTGTCTGTTATTTAAGGGAATAAATTGTAAAATTCAACTTTAAAACTCTTTAAAAAAAAAAGGAAAAAAATCATTTAAAATTACTGAGGAATTAATAGTAAAAATTTGTAATTTTACTATAATTTCTTTGTTAATATTTTCATTGAAAACAACTACAATTACTCTCATTTCTAGATGGTAACGTGTATTAACATTATATTAATAAATATTATTAATAATATTTATTTTAAAGGACATCTAAAGAGATGTAGGGAAAGGGGAAAGCTTGAGAGGGTGAATATTTTAATTATTATTAATTAAATTAATAAAAAGGTGAATAATAAGAGTTGGACTTGAACTTAGCGCTGCTGCCTCTGCTGATGGAGCATCAGCTCTACTAAGGGAGCTGCAATTAAATACTTTCAATAAAGCATTTCTCTGATAGATATGCTGCTAGTGATCAGGCAGGTCCTTCTGGGTCGTTTCCCAGCATCCTTTTCAGCCCTGGTTGTTTAGGTGCTTATCTGTGTTTATTTGTTAGCTATTTGATTTAATGCTAGCATGTAAAGTCTGTTGCTGGTTTGACCCCCCCCAATTAGACCCCCCCCCTTACATTTAACATGTTCAATTGTGTGTCACCCTGAGTTAAGTCTGTCTGTGTTCTAATGAGAACCCGTGGGTTTGTTTAATAAAGTGTGTAAAACTAAACTTGTGCTGTGCAAAAACAGGAAGCTGTTAAAATACTTCTTTAGCTAGTTTTATGGCTGTCAGGTGTTGCAGACCAGGATCCACTACAATACAAAGGCTACAGTCCTTAAAATTGTAGAAATTTTAAACCCAATATCTAGTTTATCAACAGTTTTTTGACATGTTTTGAAAGATGAATCACATTATTATTGTGTCATTTACTGTTATATTACATCAAACACAAATTATTATACAACTTCTTTACATAAAATGTCATTGAAACCAATTAATGACAGCACATTTCTGTAAATTTAAGCATTATTATTCATAATACAGCATTTACTTACCATATTTCTAGGTAATTTAATTGTTTTAAAATGTGAAAATGTTTCTAATTAAATGTTAAAAACAACCTGAAAATAAGGCAATATTTATTTTAATATTTTATTTAATTTATTTTACTGTATTTTAATTATGGAAAAAAACTGTATTTTTATGAGAAAGTAATTTTCTGTTATTTCATGGTATTTTTCTGCTGCCGGAAAATTACCGTTTTTTTAATGATTTTTTTTTACAGTGTGTCTCCTCTTCCTCTGCAGCCTCCGACGGCACCGACCTGTTCACGGTGCTGGTTCACGAGTTCGGTCATGCCCTGGGCCTTTCTCACTCCTCTTCCCGCCACTCAGTGATGCGGCCGTATTACCAGGGTCCTGCTGGAGACCCGCTCCACTACCGACTGGGCCAGCAGGACCTGGAGCACATCACCCAACTCTACGGTAGGAAAACATCTGGATTTCACCATCATGAACATCTGGATCGTGTGAGGACGCATCTAACCATAGACAGGAACAAAGTGATGTTTAACACCAGTTAGACATTTTTTTTAATCCATTTTTGGATGTAACATCTTCAGCTGGACGAGAGGAGGCAGGAAGCTGGATCTTGATGAATGAGGACAGCTGTTAACGTGCTGACGGACCCGACCTTTGCTCTGTTACTGAGGAAGTGCAGAGACACAGAACTGGTTATTGTCAGCGTGAAAGCCGTGTATTGTAAAAAATAATTTTAAAAGAATCAGATGGTCAAAGCGTCGTGTTTCCCTCTTCATCCAAGCAGCTGCTCACAGGGCATCTTTTCATTCCCATCTTCCTTTAATACACAACATCAATTATCTTCAGCTCCAGTTGGAGTTACACAGCTGCTGCAGCTGCATGTGCAGGATTTCCTCCCTCTAGACCAGCCTTTCTCAACCTTTTTTCAGTCACAACACCTTTCAAAAGTGAATAAAATCTCAGGACACCCCAGAGTAAAATATAATCCAAAGCTCCGACTGTAAATGCATACGTCCCGTTTATTTAGTTTAAATAACCTGAACAGGATAACTGCACCAGAGTAAAATATAATGTTATAATAGTTTAAATAAGCTGAACAGGATAACTTCACCAGAGTAGGCCTCAGCAGGAAAGCTTCTCTTCATCCGTGATGTGCTTGCTTCCATCCATCATCCTTGTATTGCCTCTTTTTAGCCTTATCGCTAGCAGCTAGCTTTGGTAGCTATGGAGCAGATTCAGAGCTGGTGGATGAAGGCTTGATGAAGAAGTCGGCTCCTCTGTGATGTTCCGTTCCTGTGGGGCTTTTCTTTTTAGAAAACCATCCATGATGCTGCTAAAAAGTTCTCTTTGCTATCTGTGAAATAAAATTCCAGCGGTTAAACGATATTACGACGTAAGCTAACTGGGCAGTCACGTTGACCTTACGCTGACCCCGTACTGACGTTGTTAACATTGGGAAATGGGCATGTGAGACATATTTTATTATTCATTTCATGTCCAATTATGTATCTTATTTATTTATTTATTCATTCATAGGCTAAAAGTATGTATTTATGTGTGCATTCATATATTTATACAGTGGTACCTCTACTTACGAAATTAATTGGTTCTGGAAGGAGTTTCGTAACCTGAAAATTTCTTAAGTAGAGATGTGTTTTCCATGTAAATGTTCTAATCCGTTCCAAGCCCCCCAAAATTAGAACATTTTTTTTTAAGTAAATTATAAATAATACATGAAATGACATAAAAACCTGTCAGAAATACATGTTAGAACTAGAAAAGCACTCAGAGAGCTCAGACCTCCACTAAACGCAACAATTATTGAAAATTTAAAGTGACCCAGAATCCAGGATTTCTTCCGGATCAGAACCAAAATGAAATCAGTTCTTCCTTTTCACATTTCTGACAACTCCTGAAAATTTCATCAATATCCATCCAGAACTTTTAGAGTTATCTAGAACACAGACAGACAGATAAACGCCGGCAAAAACAACCTCCTTGGAGGTAAAATTGTTTGTTTACCTGGTTGCTGGGTTACGCTCATACAGAGAAGGGGCCCTCCTAGCCAATGGGATGGCAGGAAGATGCTGAGCGATAGCCAATGGGATGCCAGGAAGATGCTAAGCGATAGCCAATGGCAGAGCAGCTCGGACGCACCTCTTTCAAACGGAGATACAGAGCCGACAGCTATGTTTACGTTCAGTAAACTCTGGGAGCTGCGAGTAGCAGCGCTACTGGATTTATGACTTTACTATCCTGAAATTTCTTTCGTAACTAGAGGCAATATTTTCCCTTTGAGGCGTTTCGTAACCTGAAAACTTCGTATGTAGAAACGTTCATTAAGTAGCGGTACCGCTGTATATGAAATGTCAGAATACACACGTGGACAAAATTGTTGGTAGCCCTCAGTTAAAGAAGGAGAAACCCACAATTCTCACTGAAATCACTTGAAACTTACAAAGTAACAATAAATAAAAATTTATTGAAAATCAAATAATCAAATCAGCCATCACTTTTGAATTGTTGATTACATAATTATTTAAAAAAACACAACTAATGAAATAGGGCTGGACAAAATGATGGTACCCATAACTTAATATTTTGTTGCACAAGCTTTTGAGGCAATCACTGCAATTAAACGATTTCTGTATTTGTCAATGAGCGTTCTGCAGCTGTCAACAGGTATTTTTTGGCCCACTCCTCAAGAGCAAACTGCTCCAGTTGTCTCAGGTTTGATGGGTGTCTTCTCCAAATGGCATGTTTCAGCTCCTTCCACAGATGTTCAATGGGATTCAGATCTGGGCTCATGGAAGGCCACTTTAGAATAGTCCAACGCTTTTCTCTCAGCCATTCTTGGGTGTTTTTGGCTGTGTTGTTTGGATCGTGTCCTGTTGGAAGACCCATGACCTGCGATGAGACAAGCTTTCTGACACTAGGCAGCACATTTCTCTCCAGAATGCCTTGATAGTCTTCAGATTTCATTTCACCTTGCACACATTCAAGACACCCTGGCCAGATGCAGCAAAGCAGCCCCAAAACATTACTGAGCCTCCTCCATGTTTCACCGTAGGGACAGTGTTCTTTTCTTCGTATGCTTGTTTTTGAGTCTATGAACATAGAGTTGATGTGCCTTACCAAAAGCTCCAGTTTGGTCTCATCTGTCCAAAGGACATTCTCCCAGAAGCTTTGTGGCTTGTCAACATGCATTTTTGCAAATTCCAGTCTCACTTTTTTATGATTTTTTTCAGCAGTGGTGTGTCTCCCATGAAGTCCCTTTGGCTCAAACAATGACGAATGGTGCGATCTGACACTGATGTACCTTGGCCTTGGAGTTCACCTTTAATTTCTTTGGAGGTTGTTCTGGGCTCTTTGGATACAATTCGAACGATCCGTCTCTTCAATTTGTCATCAATTTTCCTCTTGCGGCCACGTTCAGGGAGGTTGGCTATGTCTCGTGGGTCTTGAACTTCTGAATAATATGAGCCACTGTTGTCACAGGAACTTCAAGCTTTTTAGAGATGGTCTTATAGCCTTTACCTTTAAGATGTTTGTCTATAATTTTTTTTTCGGATGTCCTGGGACAATTCTCTCCTTCGCTTTCTGTTGTCCATGTTCAGTGTGGTCACACCTTTTCAACCAAACAGCAAGTGACTACTTGTCTGCCTTTAAATAGGCAGACTGACTGATTATGAGTTTGGAAACACGTGATGTCAATTAAAGGACACACCTGAGTTAATCATGTCACTCTGGTCAATAGTTTTCAATCTTTTATAGAGGTACCATCATTTTGTCCAGCCTATTTCATTAGTTTGTTTTTTTAAATAATTATGTTAATCACATTCAAAGTGACTGATTTGATTATTTGATTTTCAATAAATTTTTATTATTGTTACTTTTGTAAGTTTCAAGTGATTTCAGTGAGAATTGTGGGTTTTTCCTTCTTTAACTGAGGAGTACCAACAATTTTGTCCACGTGTGTAGGTCATTTTTTTGACGACGCCCCTGAAGCAGCCAGACGAGGGTTAGGGTTACACCGCGACGCCCCGGTTGAGGAAGGCTGGTCTATAGAAACTGACAGTTACTCATCTGGGTAACTTTTCCACATACAGACATTAAGCTGGTGATGCAGACATCGCTACTCTTACTGCATGAACTTTGCCCCAGTTTGGCAGTTTTAACTTGCTGATATGGCAGTTAACAGAACACATACTAGAAACCTGATTAGTCTATTGTTTTATGAATATATATATTTTTTATAAGTATACGTTCTCCCTGTTAATTTTCGTCTGTCATTGTGGGACCGAAACTCAGAAGGAAGGTTAAAGAAAGGAAAACCGTGACATGTTACCACCACTGCTTTATTCTAGAAACCAGACACCTGCTTCAGCGCCGTGGGACTCTGATGATCCGTTTCTCCGTAAAACGCTACCCAGCTGCTCCGTAACAGTTTCCATTTCTGGTTTAGGTAAAAGGAACCAGCTGCTCGCTACTGACGCTCCTCGGACCAGAGCAGAGCCTCAGCTGCGCCACGGCGGCCACCGCCATCATCACAGACACGGGTACGACTCCGACCAGCACCACCAGGGGAACCAGCGCTGGCTGGAGACATTCATTCAGCCGTTGTATTTAGAGATTACCAGCTGCAATGTTGCAGTCCAGGCTCCTCAGATCAGATCAGATCAGATCAGATCCAGATCAGATCAGATCAGATCAGATCAGATCAGATCAGATCAGATCAGATCAGATCAGATCAGATCAGATCAGATCAGATCAGATCAGATCAGATCAGATCAGATCAGATCAGATCAGATCAGATCAGATCAGATCAGATCAGATCAGATCAGATCAGATCAGATCAGATCAGATCAGATCAGATCAGATCAGATCAGATCAGATCAGATCAGATCAGATCAGATCAGATCAGATCAGATCAGATCAGATCAGATCAGATCAGATCAGATCAGATCAGATCAGATCAGATCAGATCAGATCAGATCAGATCAGATCAGATCAGATCAGATCAGATCAGATCAGATCAGATCAGATCAGATCAGATCAGATCAGATCAGATCAGATCAGATCAGATCAGATCAGATCAGATCAGATCAGATCAGATCAGATCAGATCAGATCAGATCAGATCAGATCAGATCAGATCAGATCAGATCAGATCAGATCAGATCAGATCAGATCAGATCAGATCAGATCAGATCAGATCAGATCAGATCAGATCAGATCAGATCAGATCAGATCAGATCAGATCAGATCAGATCAGATCAGATCAGATCAGATCAGATCAGATCAGATCAGATCAGATCAGATCAGATCAGATCAGATCAGATCAGATCAGATCAGATCAGATCAGATCAGATCAGATCAGATCAGATCAGATCAGATCAGATCAGATCAGATCAGATCAGATCAGATCAGATCAGATCAGATCAGATCAGATCAGATCAGATCAGATCAGATCAGATCAGATCAGATCAGATCAGATCAGATCAGATCAGATCAGATCAGATCAGATCAGATCAGACCAGATCAGATCAGATCAGATCAGATCAGATCAGATCATCAGATCAGATCAGATCAGATCAGATCAGATCAGATCAGATCAGATCAGATCAGATCAGATCAGATCAGATCAGATCAGATCAGATCAGATCAGATCAGATCAGATCAGATCAGATCAGATCAGATCAGATCAGATCAGATCAGATCAGATCAGATCAGATCAGATCAGATCAGATCAGATCAGATCAGATCAGATCAGATCAGATCAGATCAGATCAGATCAGATCAGATCAGATCAGATCAGATCAGATCAGATCAGATCAGATCAGATCAGATCAGATCAGATCAGATCAGATCAGATCAGATCAGATCAGATCAGATCAGATCAGATCAGATCAGATCAGATCAGATCAGATCAGATCAGATCAGATCAGATCAGATCAGATCAGATCAGATCAGATCAGATCAGATCAGATCAGATCAGATCAGATCAGATCAGATCAGATCAGATCAGATCAGATCAGATCAGATCAGATCAGATCAGATCAGATCAGACAATCAGATCAGATCAGATCAGATCAGATCAGATCAGATCAGATCAGATCAGATCAGATCAATCAGATCAGATCAGATCAGATCATCAGATCAGATCAGATCAGATCAGATCAGATCAGATCAGATCAGATCAGATCAGATCAGATCAGATCAGATCAGATCAGATCAGATCAGATCAGATCCAGATCAGATCAGATCAGATCAGATCAGATCAGATCAGATCAGATCAGATCATCAGATCAGATCAGATCAGATCAGATCAGATCAGATCAGATCAGATCAGATCAGATCAGATCAGATCATCAGATCAGATCAGATCAGACCATCAGATCAGATCAGATCAGATCAGATCATCAGATCTCAGATCATCAGACCAGATCATCAGATCAGAAGATCAGATCAGATCAGAAGATCAGGATCATCCTCAGATGATCAGATCAGATCAGATCAGATGATCAGTCAGTGTCAGTTTCTCTGGGTAAGAGACGTTGACCCGAGCTCAGGAAGGACATCTCAGGCCCGGTTCTCCTCCAGGGCAGGACTGGACATGGAGAGCTGGGGAGAAGTGATCTGCAAAGATAGAAGCAAAGATAGCAGATGCTCCCTTTGGAGACACTGGACAGGAAAAAAAAACAAACTGTAAATTTACTCTAATGTGGAGAAGAGTTTATGTGGTAACATCTGACCCTGGTGGTAGACCTCTAGTTGTTATTTGGTCTCATCTTCACCAGGGGAAGGATTGTCATTAACCCTAAGTCTAAGTCTAAGAATGGTCTTTAGGAATACCAGTTGACTTGAGGTTTCATCCCACTACATAAAGCTCTTCCTAAAGAGCCGTTTAGGTCTAACCAGTCTCTGTGTGGTTCTCTCCACCCAGTGCTTCCATCAATCGCTGTAACACCAGTTTCGATGCTGTGGCAAAGATCCGAGGAGAGACGTTCTTCTTCACAGGTGAGTAAATGTTGCGTTGAAGAGGACGTATTATCAGTCTTTTTACTGAGTTCATGTAAGTCCTTGCTGTCGTTATATCAGACTGTCAGAAGAGGATGTAACAGACACTCACCCTGCTGGAGCAGGAAACCAGAGTTGCCACGGAGTTAAAACTTCCTCCCACATTAAAAAGAGTTCAATGCGTTTCTGAAATCATCAGAGGCAAAGAAGATCTCTGTAGTGGCTCTGTGCGCCTTTATTTGACATTAACGGGAGATATCCCAAAATGCAACTGTGTGCAAACGTTGAGTGACCAGCTCGATCGGTCTTTTCTGGAGATGCAACATGACGTGATGCAGGAGATTGTGAAAGGTGGAAATGACAGATCCTGTGGACACTAGTCGAGAAACTGGACAACACGTCCCTTTTAATGTCTCGTTAGAGACGGGAGGCTCTCATGAGGTTCTCCTCATGTCATCTTCGTTTCCTTATCTAATGAATAGGTGGCGCCGGCTATCTGGCTACAGCCTTCGTGCACCGTCGACGCCTGTCCTACGCTGTTTGTCTGTTTTTTTTTAATGTTTTCTTGGATGATGTACCTTACAGTTGGTTCCAGTCCAACCTATCTGGCAGAAATGAGTATGTCCAAATGGGGCCATGTAGGGTCTAGGCCACTCCCAGTCATGTGTGGAGTCCCACAGGGGTCAGTACTTGGTCCCATACTATTCATCACATACCTGCTCCCCCTCAGTAATGTCATCAGCAAACATGGGATGTCCTATCACTGCTATGCTGATGACACACAACTATACATCCGAACTGCCCCTTGTCCAACTGCAACGCTGGCGAGAGTCATCTCCTTGAGGAGATAAAGGCATAGATGAACTTGAACTCTCTCCAACTAACAGCACTAAAACTGAGGCAACACCTGTTGGCACATCTCACTCTTCTGCAATACCACAGCTTATCTTTGACAACCAGGTCCCCTCTACCTCAGTTAGAAACCTTGGCGTTCGGTTCGATCCCCAGCTAACCTTCTTGGAACACATCAAGCATCTGTGTAAAACGTTGTTTCTCCATCTTCGAAAAACTCATCCTTGCCTTTATCTCCTCGAGGCTGGATTACTGGAACGGACTCCTATATGGGATCCCTGCCAAAGAGCTGCAAAGACTACAGCATATTCAAAACATCTATTATTTACAGTTATAGTAAACAGTTATTATTATCATGTACTGGAATGACACATCGTTGGGCCGGGACTCTGTCTTGATGGCATCTTGACTCTTGTCTTGACTTGGGAAGCAGTTTTACTCACCTGTCCTTCGTGCTGTCACTCATCCATCCTTCCAGGTCTGACAGTGTGGCGGGTCAACAGCGGGGGTTTGGTATCGACTCGTGGAGCTTCAGTCAGGAGGCTGTGGAGGGGTCTTCCTGCTGACCTCCCTCATCTTCACGCCGTGCTGGAGAGGCAGTCAGATCACGCCATCATCTTCATCAGTGGTACGCCACAATAATGTTGAGACCATCCTCAGTTCTCTGACAGTAGCTTGGATAACTCATCATCACCGAACAGCTGATTAACCTCCCTCCCTTCTCTGAATCATTAAACAGTTTAAGGAAAAACTAGAGATGCTTATTATCCAGCCAACAAAAGTCACGGCATCATGGCGTAATCATGTGACCCGGTGCAATCCAGAGAAAATAAACGCAACATCAGGCAGTGGTTCTCTCACTTTGATGGTTATTTCTTTGGAGGCAGTTTGGACACAAGACCTGTTTTGTTTTTCTCACCGAGTCCGTCTATCTGTTCAAATATATTTGTGTTTCCAGCCTGCAACAAAACAAGTGGGAAGTAGAGCGTCGACCACGTAGTAACGTAGCCAGCCCTTCTAATACTTTAGAGACGTTCTGGCTTTCATGCCATCTAATGATGAAGTGTCTCAGTTGTTATTTTGTCCTGTTTAGAGTACACTGTTCTTATTGTTGCATTTTTTTTTGTTTGTTTGTTTGACAAACCACTTTATATATTAAATTTCTTCCATTTTTTCACAGCTAAAACAGGGTGTCCCCTTTACTCTGGCCTCCCAGGAACCAATCTGGTACCTGGTTGTGACCTCTGTGATCATCCAGGTCCTGTTTGTCCTAAAAGGCCTGAACAGAATACACCTGAGCTTCTGTTCTCGGCTCTCTGAGACTTTTCACATGTCATCTGATCTGTTCATTCAGAGCTAACTGACTGCTAAAGCTCCTCACCTCTCAGGTAGCACTGAGGAAGCCTTTCAGATGAGTGAAATATCTTCAAGAGCCCAGAAGGAGGTTCAGCTGCTCTATTCACCTGTTGTTAGGTTAACCACCTGGATCAGCTCCAAGGCTGAATTTCTACCAGCTCATATCTTCTCTCTCTTTCATTAAACCAGCTGACCTCTCCACATCTGCCCTGCTGCAGGCTCTCAGTTCTGGCTCTTCAGAGACCTGTCCCTGCAGGACGGCTTCCCGCAGCCCCTGTCTGCTCTCAGGACGGGGGCTGCAGTGGACACTGGAGACGGCGATGCCAAGGAGGAACCGGCTGGATCAGGGCGGCGAGGCCTGGTCTGGGACCCGGAGGAGGGTCCGGTGTGGGGGGAGGTAGGACGAGCAGGAGAGGAGCAAAAGGACACGTGGACTCGGCTGCTTCACGACGGTGTAAATGGCATCACCACAGACAGCGATGGTGAGGATCTGCTGGGTGCATCTATCTAAACCTAAACCTCAACCCTGTCATATTACAGCAGGGACATTTTCTCTCCACTTTCAGGCTCTGTTTACCTCTTCAAAGGAGACTCCTACTGGAAGTTCACGTCTCCAGGCTCTTCGCTGCAGGAGGGATACCCACGATCCTCTGCTGCAGACTGGCTGGACTGCTCTGAATCCCTGCCTTCGCCCGAAGTGGACGACCTCGCTCTGTCTCTGCCTCCACCTGCAGGAAACCAGGAGCTCAGGGAGACATGGAGGGAGGACAGACAGGAGGGGACGGTGGACATGGACACAAAGACAAATACAGACACAGCTGGGGACAGTGCACCTGCCAGAACGGCGCTCTGGTTGGAAGCAGCACATGGTGGATTTCAGTCTTCACGTTGATCACATGGACACAGTTGGTCGTTTTAGGAGTTTGAGAACGTCCCAGTCATTAAAAACATCCTGTAACATGGAGGAAGCAGAAAGAGACAAGGTACGTCTGTCCCCATCAGAGTCCCACTGCTGCAACAGATGATGAACTTCAGCAGATAATTCACCCAAAAAGTATCAAATGTTTCTCTTAAATGAAGCGGTTGTTGTGTTTTTGTTGTTTTATTTCTGAAAGTCTGACCATCCCTTGTACTTCCTGGTTTCCTGATATAAAAAAAAGAGAAAGAAATCAGTGCTGAGCTGGAGATAGTATCTTCTAGTATCTTCTTCAGTCCACAGCAACAGCAGAAATGAACAGGTTTCCAAAACATTTGGTCTCTTATTGTTTCACCTTTGAGCTCCTGGTGAATCGCGAACTGAAAAGAAAGGATACCAACTTTTCCACCAGACTATAAATCAAACCTCCTGCATCGACGTTACATCACATTGGACACCAGGGGGAGCTGTTTGCATTGTCTCGGCTGTAACAGAGACTTTTTTGGTGTCGGCATGAATTAATGTTTGAGCTGGAGAGACTCTTCATATCAAAACGCCGTTAAGTTCCAGTATCTGTGTCATCTGTTCTTAGAGGCTGATGTTGCAGTAACTAAACTGGTTTTAAACACGTTTAAACACTGTTAATGAAAACAGCCCTGTTGTCACACAGCCGTTTACCCAACTGATGGACTGATCATCAGGAGCATCATTACTGGCTTTTATGTTGTGATCTTTTCTGAAAGCATGAAGAAACAAAGATCAACGTGGGTGAAGACACGTTCGATGCTCCTCTGCTCTGAGCAGCGAAGGTCTGCAACGCATGGATTGTTGATGTCCTGTTTGTTTTTTTGGAGTAAAAAAATGTTTTTGTGTAAATGTTTAACCACAGAAAGTTCGTCTGTAATAAACTCATAAGTTCTAAAATCACTAAGTCTAGGTTGATGTCAGTAAATGGTGAGATGATCTTGAGAAGAAGCGGTGGCGGTGAAGTTCCAATGAAACATTAAACATTAAACATTACAACAGAGGAGCAGACGTGGTTCAGACTGGGGGTTCTGCAGTCTGGTTCAGGTCCAGGTCTGCTGAAGATGCTGGAACACAATTACTGGACCTGAAAGAACCTGTCACAGATACAGAAGTAGGACTAACACGTACCAGGATGAAAGATGGCTCACCTGGCTGAGCAGAAGCCCACGTACCCGGGCCAGGGTCCACATGAACCCGGGCCAGGGTCCGCATGAACCCGGGCCAGGGTCCACATGAACCCAGACCAGGGTCCACATGAACCCAGGCCAGGGTCCACATGAACCCAGGCCAGGGTCCGCATGAACTCGGGCCAGGGTCCACATGAACCCAGACCAGGGTCCACATGAATCCAGGCCAGGGTCCTCATGAACCCGGGCCAGGGTCCTCATGAACCCGGGCCAGGGTCCACACGAACCCGGGCCAGGGTCCACATGAACCCGGGCCAGGGTCCGCATGAACCCAGGCCAGGGTCCACATGAACCCGGGCCAGGGTCCACATAAACCCAGGCCAGGGTCCGCATGAACCCAGGCCAGGGTCCACATGAACCCGGGCCAGGGTCCGCATGAACCCGGGCCAGGGTCCACACGAACCCGGGCCAGGGTCCACACGAACCCGGGCCAGGGTCCGCATGAACCCGGGCCAGGGTCCGCATGAACCCGGGCCAGGGTCCGCATGAACCCGGGCCAGGGTCCACACGAACCCGGGCCAGGGTCCACACGAACCCGGGCCAGGGTCCTCATGAACCCAGGCCAGGGTCCTCATGAACCCGGGCCAGGGTCCTCATGAACCCAGGCCAGAGTCCGCATGAACCTGGGCCAGGGTCCACATGAACCCGGGCCAGGGTCCACATGAACCCAGACCAGGGTCCACATGAACCCGGGCCAGGGTCCGCATAAACCCAGGCCAGGGTCCGCATGAACCCAGGCCAGGGTCCACATGAACCCGGGCCAGGGTCCGCATGAACCCGGGCCAGGGTCCACACGAACCCGGGCCAGGGTCCGCATGAACCCGGGCCAGGGTCCGCATGAACCGGGCCAGGGTCCCATGACCAGGGCCCACCGAACCCGGGCCAGGGTCCACACGAACCCGGGCCAGGGTCCTCATGAACCCAGGCCAGGGCCTCATGAACCCGGGCCAGGTCCTCATGAACCCAGGCCAGGTCCGCATGAACCTGGGCAGGGTCCAATGAACCCGGGCCAGGGTCCACATGAACCCAGACCAGGGCCACATGAACCCGGCCAGGGTCGCATGAACCCAGGCCAGGTCCGCCATGAACCCGGGCCAGGGTCCACATGGGGGTCCGAACCCAGGCCAGGGTCCTCATGAACCCGGGCCAGGGTCCGCATGAACCCGGGCCAGGGTCCTCATGAACCCGGGCCAGGGTCCGCATCATGAACCCGGGCCAGGGTCCCGCATGAACCCAGGCCAGGGTCCTCATGAACCCAGGCCAGGGTCCACATGAACCCGGGCCAGGGTCCTCATGAACCCGGGCCAGGTTCCAGAACCCGGGCAGGTCCTCATGAACCCAGGCCAGGGTCCGCATGACCCAGGCCAGGTCCGCATGAACCCGGGCCAGGGTCCACACGAACCCGGGCCAGGGTCCACACGAACCCAGGCCAGGTCCGCATGAACCCAGGGCCAGGGTCCGCATGAACCCGGGCCAGGGTCCGCATGAACCCGGGCCAGGGTCCGCATGAACCCGGTCCGCATGAACCAGGGCCAGGTCCTCATAAACCCAGGCCAGGGTCCTCATAAACCCGGGCCAGGGTCCCACATAAACCCGGGCCATGGGCCAGGGTCCGCATGAACCCGGGCCAGGGTCCGCATGAACCCGGGCCAGGGTCCACACGAACCCGGGCCAGGGTCCACATAAACCCGGGCCAGGGTCCTCATGAACCCAGGCCAGGGTCCACATAAACCCGGGCCAGGGTCCACATGAACCCGGGCCAGGGTCCACACGAACCCGGGCCAGGGTCCACATAAACCCGGGCCAGGGTCCTCATGAACCCAGGCCAGAGTCCGCATAAACCTGGGCCAGGGTCCGCATTAACCCGGGCCAGGGTCCTCATGAACCCGGGCCAGGGTCCTCATGAACCCGGGCCAGGGTCCGCATGAACCCGGGCCAGGGTCCTCATGAACCCGGGCCAGGGTCCTCATGAACCCGGGCCAGAGTCCGCATGAACCTGGGCCAGGGTCCACATGAACCCGGGCCAGGGTCCACATGAACCCGGGCCAGGGTCCTCATGAACCCGGGCCAGGGTCCGCATGAACCCAGGCCAGGGTCCACATGAACCCGGCCAGGGTCCTCATGAACCCAGGCCAGGGTCCCAGAACCCGGGCAAGGGTCCGCATGAAACCCAGGCCAGGGTCCACATGAACCCCAGGCCAGGGTCCGCATGAACCTGGGCCAGGGTCCGCATGAACCCGGGCCAGGGTCCACATGAACCCGGGCCAGGGTCCGCATGAACCCAGGCCAGGGTCCTCATAAACCCGGGCCAGGGTCCACATAAACCCGGGCCAGGGTCCGCATGAACCCGGGCCAGGGTCCGCATGAACCCGGGCCAGGGTCCTCATGAACCCGGGCCAGGGTCCTCATGAACCCGGGCCGAGTCCGCATGAACCTGGGCCAGGGTCCACATGAACCCGGGCCAGGGTCCACATGAACCCGGGCCAGGGTCCTCATGAACCCGGGCCAGGGTCCGCATGAACCCAGGCCAGGGTCCTCATAAACCCGGGCCAGGGTCCACATAAACCCGGCCAGGGTCCGCATGAACCCGGGCCAGGGTCCGCATGAACCCGGGCCAGGGTGAACCACCAGGGTCCACAAACCCGGGCCAGGGTCCACATAAACCGGGCCAGGGTCCCATGAACCGGGCCAGGGCCACATAAACCCGGGCCAGGGTCCGCATGAACCGGGCCAGGGTCCACACGAACCCGGGCCAGGGTCCACATAAAACCCGGGCCAGGGTCCTCATGAACCCAAGCCAGAGTCCGCATGAACCAGGGCCAGGGTCCGCATGAACCCGGGCCAGGGTCCTCATGAACCCGGGCCAGGGTCCACATGAACCCGGGCCAGGGTCCTCATGAACCCGGGCCAGGGTCCGCATGAACCCGGGCCAGGGTCCTCATGAACCCAGGCCAGGGTCCTCATGAACCCAGGCCAGAGTCCGCATGAACCCGGGCCAGGGTCCGCATGAACCCAGGCCAGGGTCCACATGAACCCGGGCCAGGGTCCTCATGAACCCGGGCCAGGGTCAGCATGAACCCGGGCCAGAGTCCACACGAACCCGGGCCAGGGTCCACGACCCGGGCCAGGTCCACAAAACCCGGGCCAGGGTCCTCATGAACCCGGGCCAGGGTCCACATAAACCCAGGCCAGGGTCCTCATGAACCCGGCCAGGGCCTACCAGGGTCCACATGAACCCAGGCCAGGGTCCGCATGAACCCGGGCCAGGGTCCATATGAACCCGGGCCAGGGTCCATGAACCCAGGCCAGGGTCCGCATGAACCCGGGCCAGGGTCCGCATGAACCAGGGCCAGAGTCCACATGAACCCGGGCCAGGGTCCGCATGAACCCGGGCCAGGGTCCGCATGAACCCGGGCCAGGGTCCACATGAACCCGGGCCAGGGTCCTCATGAACCCGGGCAGGGTCCTCATAAACCCGGGCCAGGGTCCACATGAACCCCAGCCAGGGTCCTCATGAACCCGGGCCAGGTCCACATGAACCCGCAGGGTCCTCATGAACCCGGGCCAGGGTCCGCATGAACCCGGGCCAGGGTCCTCATAAACCCGGGCCAGGGTCCGCATGAACCCGGGCCAGGGGGCCACATGAACCCGGGTCCAGAACCCGGTTTCATGAACCCGGGCCAGGGTCCTCATGAACCCGGGCCAGGGTCCACATGAAACCCAGGCCAGGGTCCTCATGAAACCCGGGCCAGGGTCCACATGAACCCGGGCCAGGGTCCTCATGAACCCCGGGCCAGGGTCCTCATGAACCCAGGCCAGGGTCCACATGAACCCGGGCCAGGGTCCATATGAACCCAGGCCAGGGTCCGCATGAACCCAGGCCAGGGTCCGCATGAACCCGGGCCAGGGTCCGCATGAACCAGGCCAGGGTCCACATGAACCCGGGCCAGGGTCCTCATGAACCCGGGCCAGGGTCCACACGAACCCAGGCCCGGGTCCGCATGAACCCGGGCCAGGGTCCACATGAACCCGGGCCAGGGTCCACATGAACCCGGACCAGGGTCCTTATGAACCCGGGCCAGAGTCCACATGAACCCAGGCCAGGGTCCACATGAACCCGGGCCAGGGTCCACATGAACCCGGGCCAGGGTCCAGAACCCGGGCCGGGTCCTCATGAACCCAGGCCAGGGTCCTCATGAACCCAGGCCAGGGTCCACATGAACCCGGGCCAGGGTCCACATGAACCCGGGCCAGGGTCCTCATGAACCCAGGCCAGAGTCCACATGAACCCAGGCCAGGGTCCACATGAACCCGGGCCAGGGTCCACATGAACCCGGGCCAGGGTCCTCATGAACCCAGGCCAGGGTCCACATGAACCCGGGCCAGGGTCCACATGAACCCAGGCCAGGGTCCATATGAACCCAGGCCCGGGTCCATATGAACCCGGGCCAGGGTCCATATGAACCCGGGCCAGGGTCCGCATGAACCCGGGCCAGGGTCCATATGAACCCGGGCAAGGGTCCACATGGACCCGGGCCAGGGTCCTCATGAACCCGGGCCAGGGTCCATGAACCGGGCAGGGCCATATGAACCCGGGCCAGGGTCCTCATGAACCCAGGCCAGGGTGCACATGAACCCAGGCCAGGGGTCCCATGAACCCGGCAGGGTCCTCATGAACCCGGGCCAGGGTCCTCATGAACTCAGGCCAGGGTCACATGAACCCGGGCCAGGGTCCTCATGAACCCGGCCAGGGTCCACATGAACCCGGGCCAGGGTCCATGAACCCGGGCCAGGGTCCACATGAACCCGGGCCAGGGTCCTCATGAACCCGGGCCAGGGTCCATATGAACCCGGGCCAGGGTCCACATGAACCCGGGCCAGGGTCCACATGAACCCGGGCCAGGGTCCACATGAACCCGGGCCAGGGTCCACATGAACCCGGGCCAGGGCCTCATGAACCGGGCCAGGGTCATGAACCCGGGCCAGGGTCCATATGAACCCGGCCAGGGTCCACATGAACCCGGGCCAGGGTCCATGAACCCGGGCCAGGGTCCACATGAACCCGGGCCAGGGTCCACATGAACCCGGGCCAGGGTCCACATGAACCCGGGCCAGGGTCCACATGAACCCAGGTACATGACCCTGTCATCTTAATTTAATATGACAAGTATCACCTTATTTGTTGACCCCTTATATTAATATTGGAATATAGGTTTTAGTCTTATATGTTGATCGAAGTGATGTTTAAAGGTTTGCATGGACCGCAGAGATATTTATATTTCAAACGGGGGGTTGGTGTTCTAAAGTTTATCTTTAGTATATCTAAAGTTTAACACCTGTGGCCATAAACTGGAACATTTTTCACAGCCGTGCAACATCTTTCACAAAGACTGGGCGAACTTTGTCTGGGAATGTCCGGAGCAGAGCAACGGGAATATTTCTCAACTACACACATGTGCATGCAAACACGTATGGTCTCTGCTGCCCCCCCCCCCAGCACGGCGGACTGGGGTGGAAGCTTAATGCACCTGGAGGCTGCGGCTCATGTGTCCTGCACAGGTCACGTGGTCACGTGTGGTTCTATAACAATAACTTGGATGTGGAGGTCACCACAGTTGCGTGAAACTGTCCTTGGACCTGAGGGTGTAGCTGCTGAGACATGCCAGAACATCTCCCACGAGAGCACCACGTCTTCAAAAGCATGTTCTCGTTGACATTAAGTTCTCACAGATGGACATTTGTGTCTGAAAAAAGAAAAAAGACAGAAGACGCATAATCGTGGTGCCCATAGACGTGACTTATCATGAAGGAGGATGAAGTCCAGATGTTCTTCAGTCCATCCAGTTCTTCTGGACCACAAACTCACCAGTGAATGCATGAGGTCCAAAGTGGGGTTGAGTGTCTTCAGAATGGCGTCTGTCAGGTATCATCATTATGACATTTATACCTAAACAGATCGATTCACCATTCAGACGTGAAAAAACAGACTGACAGCAGATGAACCCAGTGGACGTGATGATCACCTCAGAGCAGGTTTAGAAGAGGGGATGACCCATACCTGGGCATCTGCTGCTCTACACCGCTGGATCTTCACCTGAATGGTCACAGGTAACAATGTTAGGATTTCTGGAAAGAGGGAAAACATTTTTTTTTTTAATGTAAATTTGTGCTTCTATGTCATGAAAATTGTACCACACAGCTGGTTTGTAGCATCTCTGTGGCACCGCCGTGCTGCCTGAGATGTGTGGAGGACTGATTTCCAGGATGGTCAACCTCAGAAATGTTCGATGGTGTCTTATCTGACCAGTCAGTGTTCTGACCGTCACTAAACTGTGAGCCTCAAACTGCTTTTTCTGCTTGAGGAACATTTCCAGGTTCAGAAGCCTGAAGGGCTGTGTTTACTCTCGCAGGTATGCTCCAGTTATTTTTGATTTATGCTCAATTTTGAAGTGCGGTCTCCGCTATGTTATTCCACGTCACAACGCGAGAACGACAATCACGAACTAGCTGAACTTACTAAACGTATCTCTTGCGTTTTTCCACTTCCTCACCGTCTCGGTCGTATTCAGACCCACATTCATCTCTATCTCTCTCCATGAATTACTAGAATATGTGCTGTCTTTGTAGCGTGGAGAACCAGAACTGTACAGATGTGGGTACTTCCTCATTTCTTCAATGACGCGCTCTTTTCTACGCAGATGTAGAATTGACCAATCAGAGGCCTCCTTTCTCTCCTCTCTGCAGCGCTGTCTGCGTCGACCTACAATTGTCTCTGTTGAGGTCAATGCTGGGATGACGTCTATATAGACAGGTGGAGGTCAACGCTGGGATGACGTCTATATAGACGGGTGGAGGTCAACGCTGGGATGACATCTATATAGACGGGTGGAGGTCAACGCCGGGATGACATCTATATAGACAGGTGAAGGTCAACGCTGGGATGACGTCTATATAGACAGGTGGAGGTCAACGCCGGGATGACATCTATATAGATAGGTGAAGGTCAACACGCTGGGATGACGTCTATATAGACGGGTGGAGGTCAACGCTGGGATGACGTCTATATAGACGGGTGGAGTCAACGCTGGGATGACGTCTATATAGACGGGTGGAGGTCAACGCTGGGATGACGTCTATATAGACGGGTGGAGGTCAACGCTGGGATGACGTCTATATAGACAGGTGGAGGTCAACGCTGGGATGACGTCTATATAGACGGGTGGAGGTCAACGCTGGGATGACGTCTATATAGACGGTGGAGGTCAACGTGGATTATCTATATAGACGGGTGGAGGTCAACGCTGGGATGACATCTATATAGACGGGTGGAGGTCAACGCTGGGATTACGTCTATATAGACGGGTTGGAGGTCAACGCTGGGATGACGTCTATATAGACGGGTGGAGGTCAACGCTGGGATGACGTCTATATAGACAGGTGGAGGTCAACGCTGGGATGACATCTATATAGACGGGTGGAGGTCAACGCTGGGATGACGTCTATATAGACGGGTGGAGGTCAACGCTGGGATGACGTCTATATAGACGGGTGGAGGTCAACGCTGGGATGACATATAGACGGTGGAGGTCAACGCTGGGATGACTCTATATAGGGGTGGAGGTCAACGCTGGGATGACGTCTATATAGACAGGTGGAGGTCAACGCTGGGATGACATCTATATAGACAGGTGGAGGTCAACGCTGGGATGACGTCTATATAGACGGGGAGGTCAACGCTGGGATGACGTCTATATAGACAGGTGGAGGTCAACGCTGGGATGACGTCTATATAGACGGGTGGAGGTCAACGCTGGGATGACGTCTATATAGACAGGTGGAGGTCAACGCTGGGATGACGATATATACAGGTGGAGGTCAACGCTGGGATGACGTCTATATAGACGGGTGGAGGTCAACGCTGGGATGACGTCTATATAGACGGGTGGAGGTCAACGCTGGGATGACGTCTATATAGACGGGTGGAGGTCAACGCTGGGATGACATCTATATAGACAGGTGGAGGTCAACGCTGGGATGACATCTATATAGACGGGTGGAGGTCAACGCTGGGATGACGTCTATATAGACGGTGGAGGTCAACGCTGGGATGACTCTATAGACGGTGGAGGTCAACGCTGGGATGACGTCTATATAGACGGTGGAGGTCAATGCTGGGATGACATCTGTATAGACAGGTGGAGGTCAACGCTGGGATGAGGTCTATATAGACGGTGGAGGTTAATGCTGGGATGACGTCTATATAGACAGGTGGAGGTCAACGCTGGGATGACGTCTATATAGACAGGTGGAGGTCAACGCTGGGATGACGTCTATATAGACAGGTGGAGGTCAACGCTGGGATGACGTCTATATAGACGGGTGGAGGTCAACGCTGGGATGACGTCTATATAGACGGGTGGAGGTCAACGCTGGGATGACGTCTATATAGACAGGTGGAGGTCAACGCTGGGATGACGTCTATATAGACAGGTGGAGGTCAACGCTGGGATGACGTCTATATAGACAGGTGGAGGTCAACGCTGGGATGACGTCTATATAGACAGGGTGGAGGTCAACGCTGGGATGACGTCTATATAGACAGGTGGAGGTCAAAGCTGGGATGACGTCTATATAGACAGGTGGAGGTCAACGCTGGGATGACGTCTATATAGACAGGTGGAGGTCAACGCTGGGATGACGTCTATATAGACAGGTGGAGGTCAACGCTGGGATGACGTCTATATAGACAGGTGGAGGTCAACGCTGGGATGACGTCTATATAGACAGGTGGAGGTCAACGCTGGGATGACGTCTATATAGACGGGTGGAGGTCAAACGCTGGGATGACGTCTATATAGACAGGTGGAGGTCAAACGCTGGGATGACGTCTATATAGACAGGTGGAGGTCAACGCTGGGATGACGTCTATATAGACGGGTGGAGGTCAACGCTGGATGACGTCTATATAGACAGGTGGAGGTCAACGCTGGGATGACGTCTATATAGACGGGTGGAGGTCAACGCTGGGATGACGTCTATATAGACAGGTGGAGGTCAACGCTGGGATGACGTCTATATAGACAGGTGGAGGTCAACGCTGGGATGACGTCTATATAGACGGTGGAGGTCAACGGTGGATGACGTCTATATAGACGGGTGGAGGTCAACACTGGGATGACGTCTATATAGACAGGTGGAGGTCAACGCTGGGATGAGGTCTATATAGACAGGTGGAGGTCAACGCTGGGATGACGTCTATATAGACAGGTGGAGGTCAACGCTGGGATGACGTCTATATAGACAGGTGGAGGTCAACGCTGGGATGACGTCTATATAGACGGGTGGAGGTCAACGCTGGGATGACGTCTATATAGACGGGTGGAGGTCAACGCTGGGATGACGTCTATATAGACAGGTGGAGGTCAACGCTGGGATGACGTCTATATAGACAGGTGGAGGTCAACGCTGGGATGACGTCTATATAGACAGGTGGAGGTCAACGCTGGGATGACGTCTATATAGACAGGTGGAGGTCAATGGTGGATGACGTCTATATAGACGGGTGGAGGTCAACGCTGGGATGACGTCTATATAGACAGGTGGAGGTCACGCTGGGATGACGTCTATATAGACGGGTGGAGGTCAACGCTGGGATGACGTCTATATAGACAGGTGGAGGTCAACGCTGGGATGACGTCTATATAGACGGGTGGAGGTCAACGCTGGGATGACGTCTATATAGACGGTGGAGGTCAACGCTGGGATGACGTCTATATAGACGGGTGGAGGTCAACGCTGGGATGACGTCTATATAGACAGGTGACGTATATAGACGGGTGGAGGTCAACTGGGATGACGTCTATATAGACGGGTGGAGGTCAACGCTGGGATGACGTCTATATAGACGGGTGGAGGTCAACGCTGGGATGACGTCTATATAGACGGGTGGAGGTCAATGCGGGGATGACGTCTATATAGACGGGTGGAGGTCAACGCTGGGATGACGTCTATATAGACAGGTGGAGGTCAACGCTGGGATGACGTCTATATAGACAGGTGGAGGTCAACGCTGGGATGATGTCTATATAGACGGGTGGAGGTCAATGCTGGGATGACGTCTATATAGACAGGTGGAGGTCAACGCTGGGATGACGTCTATATAGACAGGTGGAGGTCAACGCTGGGATGACATCTATATAGACGGGTGGAGGTCAATGCTGGGATGACGTCTATATAGACGGGTGGAGGTCAACGCTAGGATGACGTCTATATAGACGGGTGGAGGTCAATGCTGGGATGACGTCTATATAGACGGGTGGAGGTCAACGCTGGGATGACGTCTATATAGACAGGTGGAGGTCAACGCTGGGATGACGTCTATATAGACAGGTGGAGGTCAACGCTAGGATGACGTCTATATAGACAGGTGGAGGTCAACGCTGGGATGACGTCTATATAGACGGGTGGAGGTCAATGCTGGGATGACGTCTATATAGACAGGTGGAGGTCAACGCTGGGATGACATCTATATAGACGGGTGGAGGTCAATGCTGGGATGACGTCTATATAGACGGGTGGAGGTCAACGCTGGGATGACGTCTATATAGACGGGGGAGGTCAACGCTGGGATGACGTCTATATAGACGGGTGGAGGTCAACGCTGGGATGACGTCTATATAGACGGGTGGAGGTCAACGCTGGGATGACGTCTATATAGACGGGTGGAGGTCAACGCTGGGATGACGTCTATATAGACGGGTGGAGGTCAACGCTGGGATGACGTCTATATAGACAGGTGGAGGTCTATATAGACAGGTGGAGGTCAAGGCTGGGATTTTTCTGCAATCATACAGAAAGAAAAGAGAAAAAGGAGGAAAACAACACAACAAACGACAGAAAAAAAAACTCTCCACTTAGCTTTCAGTGTCGTTTACATGAATAAAGACTGAAGCTGAAACGTTCATTTTGGATCAGGTTTTTTATTTTCCCACCTCTCTGTCTGAATGATGTGGGGGTGCTTGGGTCAGATGAAATTTGGCCCTAATGGGTTCCGGTAGATCTCGGGTTAACCTACATTAGCGCGATGTCAAGTGTATGCTTTTATATTTGAAATGTGTTCAAACATTAAGTGAGGCATGAAGCAGATGTTCAGTGATTGAACCGTAAGGTACGACCTTCCACGCTGGAACTCCCCCAGCTGGATTAGTTCAACGACAGGGGAAGCCTCCGATTCCACTTCAGCTACGCGAATTACTGCAAGCACAGCGGCAAAGCTGATGTGGTTACCCCATTAGACTCATAAAAAGAGCTTCACTTAGATAAGCAGAATTCCTCCATGCTCATCTCAGCTTTGAGAGCTCCAGATAAGCATAAGGAAAAGTGTGAGTCAGTCATCATGGAAACATACTGAAACTCTCAACTACATCTCAGCAAACACAGCTGTCTGGATTTAACGGCGCCAGCATCAGTACTAGACTAGTTACCGTTAGTTACCGTTTCACTATCAGGGTACAGTGAGGGGATTAAAAACTCAGATCTCGACATATTAATGTCAGTTTCATGAGAGATGCATTCTTGTAAAGAGAACGATTCACAGAAGTGAATCTGCCTGTTTCACTTTCAGAAACAGGCAGGTGGAAAAACCTCGTCGCGCGGCGTCTTCAGGCTGTTTTGTCACGTTAGAGATAAGACGAGAGATAAGACAAGCCGGCCTCTTCTCTCTCTCTCTCTCTCTCTCTCTCTCTCCCTCTCTCTCTCTCTCTCTCTCTCTCTCTCTCTCTCTCTCTCTCTCTCTCTCTCTCTCTCTCAGCCAGCATGTTGGTTCAGGCCGCAGAAATGCCTTTCAACCTTTAAATTAGTCAGCATTAGAGAGTTGAGAAATAAAGACTTTTTCAGGTTGAGTGGTGGTTCTTCGTGTTGTTTTTTTTTTTTTGTTTTTTTTTTACTTATTTTTACTAGAATTCAGCATAACATAAAACAAGCAGCATTTTGTGAAAAACAAAGGAAAAAAAATGCTGATTTTAATAAAATAAAACCATTAAAACTGCAAATATTTTCTCTAGTTAACAACAATATTCAGGTGATAATACAGATACCTGATCAGGCTGAGGTCTCTGCTTTAACTATGTTATTCCAGGCATTTAAAATGTTCTCTTAACGCTCTGAAATGTTTCTTTAGAAACTAGAAAAGCACTTGGAGAGCACACCAGTTCTCCCATATAGACAAGGCAAGTTTATTTGTAGAGCACAACTCGTACACAAGGCAATTCAAAGTGCTTTAAAGATTCATAAAATCACAAGAAGGAAAATAGAATCATTCCATACAAGCATAAAAATAATCAATAATAAATAAAATTAATTAAAAAGAAAAATAAATTAAATTAAAAATGAATAGTGCAGATAAAATCCTTCCAGTCATCATCTTCACATCTAAACAGAACTGTTTTCAGTCTGGATCTGAACATTGTCAGAGTTCAGGTCTGTCTCACATCTTCTGCAAGAATGTTCTAGATTTTAGGAGCATAAAACTGAAATGCAGCTTCACCTTGTTTAGTCCTGACTCTGGACACCAGCAGGAGACCACTACCTGAGGTTCTCAGAGTCCAGGTTGGTTCATATGGATCTAACATGTCAGAGATGGACTTTGGGGCCATGAAGAGACTTAAACACAAGTAGAGCTGTTTTAAAGTCTATTCTCTGAGTGACAGGAAGCCAGAGACCTCAGGACTGGACTAATATGGTCTTATCTCCTGGTTCTAGTCAGGACCGGTGCAGAGACCTCAGGACTGGACTAATATGGTCGTATTTCCTGGTTCTAGTCAGGACCGGTGCAGAGACCTCAGGACTGGACTAATATGGTCGTATTCCTGGTTCTAGTCAGGACGGTGCAGAGACCTCAGGACTGGACTAATATGGTCGTATCTCCTGGTTCTAGTCAGGACCAGTGCAGAGACCTCAGGACTGGACTAATATGGTCGTATCTCCTGGTTCTAGTCAGGACCGGTGCAGAGACCTCAGGACTGGACTAATATGGTCGTATCTCCTGGTTCTAGTCAGGACCGGTGCAGAGACCTCAGGACTGGACTAATATGGTCGTATCTCCTGGTTCTAGTCAGGACCAGTGCAGAGACCTCAGGACTGGACTAATATGGTCGTATCTCCTGGTTCTAGTCAGGACCGGTGCAGAGACCTCAGGACTGGACTAATATGGTCGTATCTCCTGGTTCTAGTCAGGACCGGTGCAGAGACCTCAGGACTGGACTAATATGGTCGTATCTCCTGGTTCTAGTCAGGACCGGTGCAGAGACCTCAGGACTGGACTAATATGGTCGTATTTCCTGGTTCTAGTCAGGACCGGTGCAGAGACCTCAGGACTGGACTAATATGGTCGTTTCCTGGTTCTAGTCAGGACCGGTGCAGAGACCTCAGGACTGGACTAATATGGTCGTATTTCCTGGTTCTAGTCAGGACCAGTGCAGAGACCTCAGGACTGGACTAATATGGTCATATTTCCTGGTTCTAGTCAGGACCGGTGCAGAGACCTCAGGACTGGACTAATATGGTCGTATTTCCTGGTTCTAGTCAGGACCGGTGCAGAGACCTCAGGACTGGACTAATATGGTCGTATTTCCTGGTTCTAGTCAGGACCGGTGCAGAGACCTCAGGACTGGACTAATATGGTCGTATTTCCTGGTTCTAGTCAGGACCGGTGCAGAGACCTCAGGACTGGACTAATATGGTCATATCTCCTGGTTCTAGTCAGGACCGGTGCAGAGACCTCAGGACTGGACTAATACGGTCGTATCTCCTGGTTCTAGTCAGGACCGGTGCAGAGACCTCAGGACTGGACTAATATGGTCACATTTCCTGGTTCTAGTCAGGACCAGTGCAGAGACCTCAGGACTGGACTAATATGGTCGTATCTCCTGGTTCTAGTCAGGACCGGTGCAGAGACCTCAGGACTGGACTAATATGGTCACATTTCCTGGTTCTAGTCAGGACCAGTGCAGAGACCTCAGGACTGGACTAATATGGTCGTATCTCCTGGTTCTAGTCAGGACCGGTGCAGAGACCTCAGGACTGGACTAATATAGTCGTATCTCCTGGTTCTAGTCAGGACCAGTGCAGAGACCTCAGGACTGGACTAATATGGTCGTATCTCCTGGTTCTAGTCAGGACCAGTGCAGAGACCTCAGGACTGGACTAATATGGTCACATTTCCTGGTTCTAGTCAGGACCGGTGCAGAGACCTCAGGACTGGACTAATATGGTCGTATCGTGCAGAGACCTCAGGACTGGACTAATATGGTCGTATCTCCTGGTTCTAGTCAGGACCGGCGCAGAGACCTCAGGACTGGACTAATATGGTCGTATTTCCTGGTTCTAGTCAGGACCGGTGCAGAGGGTGCATATTACTGACACATACTAACCCTAACCCATATTTGATATTAAAAAATGACAAGACTTAAATACACAACGGTCAGATCCCTGACCACTAAGGGGTTTGCTCAGGGATATCTGAATCCAACAACAATGACATATATGTACAAAAAGAGAAAAACACAGAATGATGAAAAAGCCTGGTGGATCATCTGTGGTTCTCCAGCAGTCGAGGCCTGTAGCAGATCCAGCCCTGACCACAGGCTTTATCCAAAAGGAAGGTTTTTGGCCTAATCCTAAAGGTAAAAAGGGTGTCTGCATCCCAAACCTTAACTGGGAACCAGTTCTTTTAATGGAAAAAGAAAAACATGACGAGACGAAGATATAGTGATGACAAAATTGTCCTTTTGATGTTTGTTCCTTGCCAGGATGGGTGCATCCCGACAGAAAGAAGCAGAGTACGTTCTGTTAAAATGGCAACTGAAAAAGAAGAGAAGAGTCAGAGAGAGGGAGGTGAGACAAAGACTGAGGACTGGCTGAAGCAGAAGAGTGAATAACTCCTCACAGTCATGATGTTCTTCTTCTTCCTCTCTGGATGGCACTTAAGGTCAAAGCCTGATCCATATTGAGACCTAATGTGTAGTTCTGCTGAAGACCGATACGATATATTAATAAGGTAAAGAAATCAAATCACCTGCACACATCAGGTGGTTGATTATGGTGTTACCTGTTAGCCGTTCAGGTAAAGTGATCATATAGATCAGGTGCTCAATATGTTGATCGTGATCTACCAGTTGATCGCAAAGGTACTATTGGTAGATCGCATGAGGATAAGATTTGATCCAGTCTGCTGGTTTCCTTAGCTAGGCTAACATGAGGTGAAACTGTCATGAATTGACGCTATACAAATAAAGTTGAATTGTATTGAATAAAAAATAAACATCAGCCTATCACTTGATTGATACACAGGGCAGCCAGGAAGATGATGTCTGAATTCTTTTTTTTTTTTTTTTACCTACACTTAGGTCACTGAGCATGCTCAAACAACAAGTGCAGCAAAGCTAACAAGCTAGTCAGTTAGTTACCTCCAATTTTTTTGCTTTTGCTTTTTAAACTTACAGTGAGGCCGGGTATAAAAATGAGTGGAGGAGCTGGACAAGGTAAGAACTTTCATACAGAATGAGAGGAGTGTGTTTGTCATATGCCGGTCTACCATCGTAATACCAAAGAAGGGAAATGTCCTCAATATATTTCTCAATAAATATATAAAGTAGATCATTTTAACTTGGTCTCTTCATTAGTAGCTTGCTGAAAAAGTGTGAGCACCAGATATAGATATTCCAGAGTCAGAGTCCTCACGAGAGATCTGGGTACCGCTCTGTTGTGTTATTAGTCAAATTACTTTTCATGTTTTACATGATCAAAGGCTTCAGAGGTATCGATTAAACACATAAAAAATCTGGAACTGAGTCAGTCGTGCAGATCTAAAGTCTCCTTAAAAGCAAAAATACACAGATAAGTGACATGTTTCTGTTTCAAACCAAACTGATTGTCAGAGGTCTGGACAGGTTTTTTCCATTTCATTCAGTATAACATCTCGTTAAAATACAGCCTATTGGCTTATAATTACCTCTGCTCTTTATTTTGACAACTTCATCTTTGATAATAGGCCACATCACAACTTATACAGATTCAGATAAAATAACATTAACTAGAAACCCTGTAAAACAAGAGACCAGTTTCCTACCAGATGTCTTATCTGCTCTACATGTCTTATTATTGCGTAGCATCAAGACAGTGTCATTGATTTGTTTGGTTAAACAGCCAGTCAGATGTTCATCATTCATCCTAATGAATGTTGGCCGCTACGATGGAGCTGGTGGAGCAGTTTCTACTGTAATGATGCATCTGCAACAACTCAAGAGTTTCTCTGAATCGATATTCGTTGACTCATTCATTTTATCGATTTCTCTCCTGAAATTACTATGGCCATTGTTCTGCAGTTTCCTTGCTAGTAAGTCAGACCTCTTTGTGGTTTCATTATGCTTGAAAATGAAGTGAAACGTCAGACATATCTGAAATCTACGTTTGCCCATTTCTCATATTCAGATAGGGAACCACGTTCAGCTTTGAAGGCCTTCTAGAGACCATGGAGACCTCAATGAGGACGGCTCAGTACTGTACTGAGGTGTCCTCATTGAGGACGGGTCAGTACTGTACTGAGGTGTCCTCATTGAGGACGGGTCAGTACTGTACTGAGGTGTCCTCAATGAGGACGGCTCGGTACTGTATTGAGGTGTCCTCATTGAGGACGGCTCGGTACTGTACTGAGCTGTCCTCATTGAGGACGGTTCGGTACAGTACTGAGGTGTCCTCATTGAGGACGGCCGGTACTGTACTGTGGTGTCCTCATTGAGGACGGCTCGGTACTGTACCGAGCTGTCCTCACTGAGGACGGCTCAGTACTGTACTGAGGTGTCCTCACTGAGGACGGCTCGGTACTGTACTGAGGTGTCCTCATTGAGGACGGCCGGTACTGTACTGTGGTGTCCTCATTGAGGACGGCTCGGTACTGTACTGAGGTGTCCTCATTGAGGATGGCTCGGTACTGTCCTGAGGTGTCCTCATTGAGGACGGCTCGGTACAGTACTGAGGTGTCCTCATTGAGGACGGCTCGGTACTGTACTGTGGTGTCCTCATTGAGGACGGCTTGGTACTGTACTGAGGTGTCCTCATTGAGGACGGCTCGGTACTGTACTGACCTGTCCTCATTGAGGACAGCTCGGTACTGTACCGAGCTGTCCTCACTGAGGACGGCTCAGTACTGTACTGAGGTGTCCTCACTGAGGACGGCTCGGTACTGTACTGAGGTGTCCTCATTGAGGACGGCCAGTACTGTACTGTGGTGTCCTCATTGAGGACGGCTTGGTACTGAACTGAGGTGTCCTCATTGAGGATGGCTCGGTACTGTCCTGAGGTGTCCTCATTGAGGACGGCTCGGTACAGTACTGAGGTGTCCTCATTGAGACGGCTCGAACCCTCCAGGACAATTATTCACCATTTGATTGGCAGCAGTTAACTGTTTATGTTTAAAACCTCCTATCGTCATTTCACATATAAATGCTTTACACATACAAAACTGTAGTGCACAAAAAAAGCACATTTAATTTTAAAAAAAGTTATTATGGTCTTACCTTTACTTATAAATGAAGTCCATGCGCCGCTCCTTCTGAAGAATAAGTGACAGCGCTTGCTGTCAATGTGTGCAGCCAATGTGTCGCAAGAAGAATCCCTGTGCTCACTAGTGCCCCCACGTGAGGCAGGAGAAGTGCGTTGCCTCACCCCATGCCTCTTCTCAGCCGTTTTATGATCGCGCCAGCACAAGAAACACATTACACACATATAGTTGCTGTTCATTATATAAATCAGCTAAAACTATGGAAACTTATTCATATAGCAAACGTGTTTGAACATTTTAATAGTGACATACAAAGAGACTGCGATCTGGTCTCACTACATAGCATGGCAGAACAATTAGCTGAGTCATTGCGCAATCCATGGTGAGGCTCAGCGGGGGTGCTGCCTCACCGCACGCATCTTCTCAGTATTTGAATGGTAAATGTGAAAATTCAGCGATTTTGAATAAAAAATAATCTAAAAATGGTGAAGTTAAATGGAAAATTACTTTATAGTACAAATCATTTGATAAATATAAAAAACATATATATATTTTTTCATTTCTTTCTTTCCATGATGGCAGGTGAGGCACGGCCTCCCCTGCCTCACCTGACCGCACGTCACTGGTGGATACCTCCACAATCATCTGGATTCAAGGTTATTATAGAAAACGAACGAAATAACGAAAACAGTTCAAGAAAAACATTTTCTTGAACTGAAATAAAATAGAAATGAGAGTTAAAAAAAAAAAAAGATAACTAACTGAAACTGTATTGTGTTTATAAAACTAACTAAAATTATCTATAATCATGTCAACAACGTCCTTCGTTTTCGTGTTTGTAATTTTTTTCCTCATAAACGTTTGAAATCTATTAACTTCACTCAGCCGTACAACAACAACCGCAAAAAAAAAAAGTGATCAGCAGTGATGGCTGCAGCAAAAGTTGGAAGAAAGCGTCTCAGTCCTATTTGGGATTTCTTTGACTATGACTGTGTTAACGATAAAAATAAGTGCCTTGTTGTAGAAGCAGGTGATCCAATGAGTGGAATACTTCTCAAGGAGAAAAAAACCCACAAATCTGAAAGTCCATTTGAAAAGCTCACACCAGAAGGCTAACCAAGACTACCTGGATAAGCTAGCCTAAGCTAGCCCCCTGGAAAGAAGGCTAACCAAGACTAGCTGGATAAGCTAGCTAAGCTAGCCCCCTGGAAAGAAGGCTAACCAAGACCAGCTGGATAAGCTAGCCTAAGCTAGCCCCCTGGAAAGAAGGCTAACCAAGACTAGCTGGATAAGCTAGCATAAGCTAGCCCCCTGCCTCAGTCTATGCCCCAAGTTGTTGCATATCTTCTATAAATGTGCTGTGGACAGCGCGATCCTTTCTGCAGTTATCTGTTGGAGGAGCAGCATCAGAGCCAGTGACTTAAAGAAACTGAAACCAAACTGATAAAGAGACCTGCCTCTATTCTGAAGCCTGGACCTGATCACTGGAGGTATTCAGCAACAGAGTCTTCAGTCAGAGGCTTCTTCAAACCCACTGCAGTGCGTACCAATACCAATACAGAAGACCCTTCCTGTCCACTGCAAGAAAAATCTTTGATGAAACTGAAATAATGATAGTTACTGCACTATGTAATTTCAATTCAGGGATTTATAAAGTTGTTGTGCAATAAGGCGTATAAAGTGCTTGTTTAGTCCAAAAAAGGGGGTTATTATCAACCGTCTTGAGGGGCGGTTGCTAATAACCAGAAAGTTAATAAAATGAAATGGGGCACCCCCTGATAAATCAGGAAAAGGACTAAATGGCACAATCAGTCTCAAAAATGGCTGTTGTTCTATGCGTGCCAACCTGTGACCAGGTGTGGCGCTATAGAACAACAGGGAGGATGTAAGTCCGAGCACAGACCTCTTCAACCAGCCAATGTTACAAAACTGTGTAAAAATAACGACAAGCAACTTCTCTCATTAGAATATCAGAATTTATTAACACAAATATTCAAAGGAACAAACACTTGACTTAAGATTCTGATATCTACTAACTAAAAGATGAGTAAAACTAACATAAGCAAATTAAACATTCAATGGACCAATGTAGACTTATATACATGTGTGTGTGTGTGTGTGTGTGGTAATGTGAGAGGGGTGTCCAAGATGGCCGCCGGCTCTCGCGATAGGGCACCAAAGATGGCGGATGGAGTCACGCTGTGGTTCCTCCACAACCAAGATGGCCGCCGACTCTCACGATAGGCCGTCACAAGAAGGCCGACAAAGTCACGTGGTGATGTCCTCACAAAGGTGGTTAGTAGGAAAGGCAGTGCAGAAAAGGCAGGGTAAAATCAACAACGCGAGGGTGATTCCTAACCACCGGTGCCGTGATCGCTCCGAGGATTTCCACAGAAGGGAGAGTGTGGAGCTGACTCCCGCACTCTCCAACTGATTGTTTATCTGAAATCACGGCGCGATCAGCTGGTGGTGAAGAAACACTGCACTCACGTGGGTAAATACCCACCGGCGGATTATCGGCGGGCTCAATTGTCACCACTGTCACATTATATACAGAAATATTAACTAAACTAAGTAACTCTGCCCAGATACAAAGGCCTCTTACGTGGATCGCTCCGGAAGCGATCGGTGGCGTTGTAGTGTCCTGGGGGGGGTTTGATCAGGCTGGGATGGCGGCAGCACCGCTGATCAATTACGCTCCACGGGTGGTCGCAAGAGCGGCTCTCCTCCTTTTTTCTCTCCCTGCGTGGTTAACGTGGGGATGCGGCGTTGGGCAGCAACAACAGCCGGGCGTCCGTCCCGGTTCGTCTGAGGCCGTTCACGTGTCCGAGGCGCGCGGGTGATTCCTGCGCGTCGTTTCTTCCGTACGTCGCGGCTCACTCCTCCGTGTGGCCATCACGGTCGGACCAGGCGTGTGGTTGTCGTCGGACAACCAGAGGGATCTCCTGCAGACAGGTCGCCAGGGAAACAGGCCTTTGGCTATTTACCTTGCTGATGCAGGTCAGAGATGGGCACCTTTCCTGGGTGTAGTTGAGGTCAGAAAGATGAAGGAGCAAGAGAGGTTTATGCTCCGCGGTTGGTCGCAGGAGCGGCTCAGCTTGTCCTCGACTTTCGTGGGTGTGCAGGTCAGAGAGCGGAGAAGCAAGAGAGAATGGGAGGAGGTAGCCGGTATTTAAACGGGGGATCTGCGATCCGCCTTCGTTTGAGAAACCCCGCTGTGAGCCGGGGTCCCCGGCCAGTGGGAAACAGAGAGAGAGGGGGGACGTCATGTTTCACACCTAGGTGTGAAACTGAAAACCGCTAGGAATGCTGGGGACTTGAGTTTTATGATTTCCTTTGTCTTTCTTTGTCTCAGAAAACCATGCGGTGTTCTGTAGCACATGGTATGGCCCAACAAAGTAGTATTGAAATTTTTTTTTTTCAAGGATTCCAGATTCCTGGACAGGCTGCAGGAACCTCAGTGACACCTGCAGTGGCAAGAACCTCAGCGGGTCCAGGACTACCTCTGGGACAGGATGGGGTGCGTCCAGGACCAACTCCAGGACAGGGTGTGGTGTGTCAGGGACCACCAGAGACAGTGTGAGGTGTGTTCGGGACCACCAGAGACAGGGTGAGGCATGTCTGGGACCACCAGAGACCGGGTGAGGCGTGTCCGGGACCACCGCAGAGACAGGATGGGGCGTGTCCGTGACCACCAGAGACCGGGTGAGGTGCATCCCCCAGCCAGAAGTAACAAAACAGGAGACAAGAAATGGGGGGTAACCAAGAAAAATTCCCAACACCACATAAGAGACAACATTAAACTGAGGCCATGGCAGAATTATGGCCAGGGTATCAATCCCATATACTGCATGGGTAAAAAAACCAGACAAACACCCTGTGGTCTTGCCAGGTTTTCTGAAAAGTGCTTTGCTCTGCGCCATGTTGCAGATGGGCAGAATGAACAGACCTGGAAGCCAGCTGGAACATGCCCACCTTATATCAGTCACAGTTAACTACATTAGCTTGTCTGGCTTAGCTTATGTTACCCTAAATCTATCCAAACATCCCTCATTTCAAGTCTTGCTAACAAAATGACATCAGAAGCAAGTGCTGCCAGAGTTGAAATGAGAACTAGCAGAGCTCTGCTGGGGCCCCTGTTACTCAGCCTGCCGCTCGTGGGATTAGAGGATGGGTACCTAAATGATCATCATCAGCAGGACCTCTTGTTTCAAATGTTGTTTCAGTCGCAGCATCAGAAATGACCTTTGAATGCTGCCTGCGGCTTAGCTTGGCTACATCCTTAGAGACAAACCCATAGCCAGCTGCACGAGTCTCTAACATACAGTTAACAGCTCAACAAAATATATTCTCTTTAAAATATGAACAACGATGCTCTGATATGGATACCAGCCCCCAGTGGTCAGTTAAAGAACTGCAAGGTCAGGGTGCTTCTTCACACTAGAGGTCTTCACAGGTCCACTTTCATGGATCCGAACCCAAATGGACCTGTGAAAATTCGACCAGAAACCGACCCAACCCGAGCTATTATCATAAGTCTGGGAGTCCGAAACAGAATAGACCCGGAACCGACCCAACCCAAGTCTTTAGTTTCAGACCATGAACCGAACGGCGATACCCGAATAGAACCGACACTATACAGCCCATAATTGCTTATGTTAAAGTTGTCTAGCATTGAATAAAACTTGATTTTCTTATCTAAAGTTGTCTTCTTCTACCCGGTTCAGTTGCTACATAGGCTACGTGATGTAAACAACAATAAATCCACGTCGTTATTTTTTTCTTTGTGGATACAGATGCTATTAGTAGCAACTGCTAACGCTAATAGCCTACGCCGGTCAGGATGTGTCATAAAAATATGTTCTCTCATCCAGCGTTGTCATGTTGGTGATCCATTGTGCTTTACAGCTGCCGGGCAAACCGCTAATAACACGCTACGGCAACACGATTGTTTCATGACAAACATGCGACGTTAATTAATAATCATTTAACTGCCCCAAGTCCTGACAGACATTGGCTGCCACCGCCAATATTTTTACCTCTCTCGAGTAAACGCCGACCGAGCCTGTCAGAGAGCACCGACCGGACCAGAGACTAACTACAGATTCCAACCCGAACCTGGAGTCACGTCTTTTGAATGGACCTGAGACCCGATTCGGGTCGGGTTGGAACCTCAGGTTTTCAGGTTGTCGGGTTGTTCCAAAGACCTCTACTTCACACCCCACTGTGACAACGTCTCTCATACTTTCAGACTGAGCTTCTCTTGATAGACACAGATTTTCTTACATTTTTCCCAAGACATCATAAAAGATTTGCTTGTAAATTATCGGATCTCATCACAACTTCAGAAATAATGCTTTTCAATCCAAGCTTTACTGGAAAAGTGAATGTGTTGCTGTGCTCATCAATAAAGTCATTTCCACCAGGCCAGGAGCTTTCGTTACATGGAAAGGTGGTGATTTATCTGATGTAGATAATATTGACAAGACAGCTGAGTTTGCAGTTGTAACCGATACACGTGGACAAAATTGTTGGTACCCCTCAGTTAAAGAAGGAAAAACCCACAATTCTCACTGAAATCACTTGAAACTTACAAAAGTAACAATAAATTAAAATTTATTGAAAATCAAATAATCAAAATCAGCCATCACTTTTGAATTGTTGATTAACATAATTATTTAAAAAAACAAACTAATGAAATAAGGCTGGACAAAAATGATGGTACCCATAACTTAATATTTTGTTGCACAACCTTTTGAGGCAATCACTGTAATTAAACGATTTCTGTATTTGTCAATGAGCGTTCTGCAGCTGTCAACAGGTATTTTGGCCCACTCCTCATGAGCAAACTGCTCCAGTTGTCTCAGGTTTGATGGGTGTCTTCTCCAAATGGCATGTTTCAGCTCCTTCCACAGATGTTCAATGGGATTCAGATCTGGGCTCATGGAAGGCCACTTTAGAATAGTCCAACGGTTTTCTCTCAGCCATTCTTGGGTGTTTTTGGCTGTGTGTTTTGGATCGTTGTCCTGTTGGGAGACCCATGACCTGCGACTGAGACCAAGCTTTCTGACACTAGGCAGCACATTTCTCTCCAGAATGCCTTGATAGTCCTCAGATTTCATTTTACCTTGCACACATTCAAGACACCTTGTGCCAGATGCAGCAAAGCAGCCCCAAAACATTACTGAGCCTCCTCCATGTTTCACCGTAGGGACAGTGTTCTTTTCTTCGTATGCTTGGTTTTTGACTCTATGAACATAGAGTTGATGTGCCTTACCAAAAAGCTCCAGTTTGGTCTCATCTATCCAAAGGACATTCTCCCAGAAGCTTTGTGGCTTGTCAACATGCATTTTTGCAAATTCCAGTCTCTCTTTTTTATGATTTTTTTTCAGCAGTGGTGTTGTCTCCCATGAAGTCCACTTTGGCTCAAACAACGACGAATGGTGCGATCTGACACTGATGTACCTTGGCCTTGGAGTTCACCTTTAATTTCTTTGGAGGTTGTTCTGGGCTCTTTGGATACAATTCGAACGATCCGTCTCTTCAATTTGTCATCAATTTTCCTCTTGCGGCCACGTCCAGGGAGGTTGGCTACTGTCCCGTGGGTCTTGAACTTCTGAATAATATGAGCCACTGTTGTCACAGGAACTTTAAGCTGTTTAGAGATGGTCTTATAGCCTTTACCTTTAAGATGTTTGTCTATAATTTTTTTTCGGATGTCCGGGGACAATTCTCTCCTTCGCTTTCTGTTGTCCATGTTCAGTGTGGTACACACCTTTTTACCAAACAGCAAAGTGACTACTTGTCTGCCTTTAAATAGGCAGACTGACTGATTATGAGTTTGGAAACACCTGTGATGTCAATTAAAGGACACACCTGAGTTAATCATGTCACTCTGGTCAAATAGTTTTCAATCTTTTATAGAGGTACCATCATTTTTGTCCAGTCCTATTTCATTAGTTTGTTTTTTTAAATAATTATGTTAATCAACAATTCAAAAGTGATGGCTGATTTTGATTATTTGATTTTCAATAAATTTTAATTTATTGTTACTTTTGTAAGTTTCAAGTGATTTCAGTGAGAATTGTGGGTTTTTCCTTCTTTAACTGAGGGGTACCAACAATTTTGTCCACATGTATACATAAGAAAAGTGAAAGAAGTGTAACCAGTGTAACCCCTTTTTCCCTTAGTGTTCAGAATCTACACCGTGGTTACACTAAATACAATAAAACAGGTCCTAGGTTCTCAGCTAAAGATGGTGAATTTGCTGGGGTCTTATTTAAACAAAGGGACTTTATAAATTGCAAAAAAAAAAAAAAAAGGAAATGACTAGTGCGGTGCCTCCTCCACTGAAAACTTACTATGCTATGTGAACACTAGCAAAATTTATGTAAGCCCCTCAGAAATATAAATTACTTTCAAAAGAATGTTAAAC